>APFE031077024.1:46135-70232 GCA_000404065.3 Pinus taeda | reverse complement strand
AGAACTACTTCCCTCCTTGGGAGATTCGAAGCCCAACTGAACTAACTCAAACTGGAACCAGTTCATGGATAGGTTAGAAGGAACCTTCGGAAGTTTGTTTGTTAAAAACTTTACCCAACTGGGTTGGCGCTAGTGCGACTCTGATACAGAGCGCCAGCTGGCGCACCCTCTTTGGAGGATTTCCCTTATTAGCGCGAGTGATACACTGTGGAACAATGCCAATGGAGAAAGAGCTATGTTTTTTGGTATTTTGCAGAAGGTGTCTTCAGGGCATATGAAGTACATACTCTAGGGGATACAATGCAGGTGTTTTCAAGTTATGTCACTTCTCACAGGTCCCGAAACAATGTACGGGAGAAGGGGTAATAGGGACGGTGACAAAATACTGTGTAACAAGGAATGCTTGGAGAGCTTGAGCTTGGAACTGGATGTTGACCTCGGTTGTCATTGATGTCAATATGGCAATATTCTGGATACTAAAGGATGAAATGAAGCCAAGGGGAAGCATAACAGATTCATGAAGAGATAGAGCAAGAGAGACATTCATATATGCAAGGGAGTCTTTGAAAGACACTGCCAAGCTAGAGAAGCCATAATGGACTAAAAGGAGTTGTAGGAGGAGCCATATATATACATATCATATATATATGCGGAAACAGACATATCAGAGCAAGAAGGCATATCAAAGCAAGAGGATCCACACACACATATATATATGCCAAAGAAGAATAGAGCCATGGGAGGCAACACACAGAGCTATCGGAGCAACAGAGGACGCAAACAACTGGAGGAGTCATATATATGTATATGTCAGATATATATGCCATTGAAGAGGAGCACACAGAGCAAACGGAGGAAAAAAAGAAACAGAGCGATCAGAGAGCTTATACGCATGCATTTAACAACTACTGGAGCATAAATCACATGTATGCGTGCAATTGCACTATCGAGAGCCATCAGAGGAGCAATGGATGCATTTAATAGTAAACAACGCCATCAGAGCCATAGAGGAAGAAGACAGAGTTATCGGGAGCCATTGGGGGCAGAACTCATATAGATATATCTAGTTACATTATCGGGCTTGTAAAACCCATGTATGCATGCTTTAACAACTGTTGAAAACTGTTGAAAAAATTTGGAGAAAAGTTGCTGAAACACCAATTTCTCCGTTGTTGAAACACTGGTACTTGGAAAAAAGTTGTCGATACACCAATTTTGGCGTCGTTGAAACACCAATTTCGGTGTTGCTGAAACACCAATTTCTCCGCGACGAAATTATATTTTCAGCACATAAATTGAAGGTAAACAAGAGGAAGCTAAAGCGAATGGAGGAGGGAAGCCAGAAGGTCGAGTGAGTGTTGAGGAAGCCGAAGCTCAAGTGAGCGAGGAGGAAGCCAAAAAGCCATTGAGTAAGCGGAAACGAATGGACAAAGGAATGATAATGTATAAAATAGTAAAAACAGAGAACTATTGTTGCTGTTGGTGTTGTGAAGAACCAGAATGTATGGTGGCAGAAGCAGTAGAGGTGGTTAAGCATTGTATGAAGTTCCTGGTGAACGTTGGTGAAGGCTACTGTAGCTGTTGCACATTGTTGAAATACGCTGGAGGAAATAGAGGCTGTGTGAGGGTCCAACAGAACAGAAAGAGGGTGCTGTAGAAAAAAAAGAGGGATGAAGGACCAATAGGACAATACGCAGTTAAAGGGGAGAAACAACTAGCAGAGAAACAATCATGTTGAAGCATTCACTGTGACAATATGAGAACATAAGCTTGAACAGAAAGTTGTTCTTTATACAGAGTTTAGTGCAACTAACAGTAGACTGACTAAAGCTGTGTGAAGAAATTATTAGAGAGCACAAAGACTATTGGAGAATCTGTGTGGACAGTATGGAGAGTTATAAAGACTTCTCCATAAGAAGATTGGTTGTCATTGATGCTGTAGCATGGAGACTAGAGTGAAGCTGTAAACATACAGAACTCAGTAGTGAAGAGTTTTGAGAGCATAATATTATTACCAAAAGTGTCTTGACAAGATTAGATTGGAGTCCTTGGGGCTGGTGCCTCCGAAGTGTGAAGGGTTGGATTTCTTGGGCTGGTGCCTCAAAAGTAAGTAGGATTGGAGTCCTTGGGGTTGATGCCTCAGAAGTATGAAGGATTGAAGTCCTTTCGAATTTGTGCTCCTAAGTCCAAGATTGGTGTCTTGGTGAAATAGAGTTGGTGCTCTAGAGGTTGGAGCCTCACCAAAGTCCAAGTTGGAGCTTGGCAACTGATTGTAACCATCTATATTTTGTATCTATTTTACTATATAGTTTATATTAATAAAAGCATTTATTCTTGCTGTTCATCTTGTGTTCTGAATATATATGTTTTAACTGGTGAAACAATAGTGGGAAAAAGAAACACTGATTCACCCCTCCTCAGTATTTCCAACACTAGACATTCACTCAAGGAGGGCTATTAACATAAAGGCCAGGGTTGTATGCTTCCTCTTTTGTTTATTAATATATACAACTGCTCGTTCACTTTCCATAAATTCTTGTGTCAATGCTTCATTTATCTTAATGCTCCTTGATCTGTTAAGTGGATTACATTTGATTATGCTTGTTGCACTTTTATGCTTTGTTGTGTCTTTGGCCTCTTGTGTAGGTATTCAAAAGCTATGAGAAGCAAGGACTGAGCCTGAAGAGCAAGTGATCAAGATCTTCAACAAAGGAGTGAATCATAGCATCAGAGTGAGGCAGGTCCCCTTCTTCATATTTTGTTTCGATTGTAATCTAGGAAAGTGTCTTGTAGATTGTCTCGATTGTTGCTAGACCCACTCATTGGGCTAGAGGGATCGTCTCTGTCTACAAAGAGGATTTACCTACACAACAAAATGGAGACTCCACTAGGGAAGCTATAACCGTTCCATCCATTTCTTTGATTTGATCCTCTGATGAGTTTGAGCAACCGTCTGTTTCTCCGCTTGTGTGCATCACTGTAGGTTTATACAGTCACTGGTTTTTGCTTGAGAGTGTTGAGTCTAGACGTTTTTTCCTTTCAACACCACTTTTACTTTCATAAGTGCTCTGGTCCTAGAGGCTAGAAAAAATTTAGGGTTTCTTCTCATTTTCAGTGTGTCTCAACCTCTGTGAGTGTTTTTCCAGTGTGATCTCATTGTGTTTCCCTTGATTACTATCCTTTAATGGTTGCAATTGTCTCTTTGCTTCTATTGGTGTGTGATTGAAGTTAGATTATCTTGTAGGGTTTATAGGTCTTGGTTACCCTTCACTCATCACTTGGCTTGTCTTTGTGAGATCGATTGTCTCCATTTAGGAGTTTTTCTGCAACCAAGACACCATTTACAAGTTGCTTTTGATTCATATTTGCAAATTTATTTTCATTAGTATTGGATAATGCTTATACTTTGAAAATTAATTTTGCTTCATTGTTAAACATATATTACAATTGTTTGCTTTGGTGAAGCTGGAAGTATATGCTTGTTTTGATTTCGTTGTTTCGAAAAGAAAAGTGAAAGGATCTCTTCATTTAAGTATTTTTGAAACGGTTTTTGTTTTATTCGAAACCAAAGTGAATGAAATCTTCACTTTAGTTGTTTTGAAATCCATTTTTCCTTTGCTTATGCATTAGTTTTCATTTTGAATCAAAGTAAAAGAAAAAGAAAAAGAATATTTTAGTACATCTTAGTGAAGGAAAGTGATTTTGTTTCTCATAAGATTGCATTTTGGCATTGCATTTGTTAGTGAAAGTGAAAGAGTAGTTTTCATTTTTTACATATTGCATTTGAAAATTTATAGAGATAGGTTTTGATGCATTTTGCTTGATTGATGCATTGTTTGCTTGTATCTCTTCCCCCATTAGTTTAGCTTTCATCGAATGAAAATCTTTCCTTTTTTCTCATTTAGTTACATCATAGGAATTCAGGTGACATCGTTCAACCATAAGATTGAAACCTAATTCAAGATAAACTTAAAATTTACCTCGATTAACCTAAGGAGCATTTGTAACTTGATGCAAATATATAGAGGTCTAGGCTAGAGACATGTTCTAGTGTCTTTAAACATAGCAGTTGTCGTTAACTTCTTGCACTATATCCCCAGGGTGAAACCCCATTCCAATACGGAAGTATATCAAAGGTTCTCTAGTACTTTCAAGTATATAGGAGGCACTTCAGTATGGAAAGTATATCAGAATGCTCTTACCAAGTGGTTATGCATTAGAAAAGGCTAACATGGACTTGTGCTCCCTGTACCATCGAGTATATATTGGGAGACCCCAGTAGGTTTCTATCTTTTAGCCACAGGTAATTGAGTCTACCACCTTGTGAACGCGATACACCGAAGACATCATTTACGGAAATCGACCGTCGTACGTTAAGTCCTTGTTTTTGGTTAAGGTGTATATAGCGGTTCACAGATAATTGGTAAACCATCTTGCCTAGTATAACCCTTTTTGATTTATTTTTTGTTTTGAGTTATAAAATCAACTGCAAACAATAATATGTTGAACCCATGTAGTTGCTTCTTGACCTCATATTCAGTAATTCCTTGAAAATTTTAATTTTAATTTCCCTCAACGAAATCATATCTTCTCCTTCTGTTTTTGAGAGAAATTCATCGTGGCTGAACCATTGCATTCACCTCATTGTTCCCCTCATCATCTGATACTGAAGGGTCATCACAAGGAGTTCGCCCTGAACTTTCACAGTCACTTGAAGCTCAAGGATTGAACTTGGAATTGTCCCAAGTACCCAACCCCTTGCTTCTCATCCCCCACCTCGAGACTCATCATCGTCTCAAGAGTCTAATCCAAAAACCCCCAAGAGTCCACAAAGGTTTGTTTATTCCCTACAAATCTGCTCTTTGATTCATTAGTGATATCTCCTGAGCAACCTTATAGTCCATACAATAAACTTGGTGTTTCTTTGGAGTTATCTCCATGACCATCTTAGATTTTCTTTTGCCAATTGTTTCCACCTATGGCATCAGAATGTGAGTTTCCAACCTCTTCTCGAGGCCCTTCGGAAGTCTTTGCTACTCACACTCCTAGTGTTGATAATGATTCTGAATACGACTTTCCACCGAAAGGTTTTCCTTATGTAGGAAGAGTTCCAACTCAACCACCTCTTGAAAATAGTGGGCCTATGCTTTCACATGGTTATATGACCTTGGCTCAACTAGTTTTAGGAACTCCCAGTGCTTCTTCGTTATACCAAAATCCAATTTGGTCATCGAATGCTTCTGGCCTGTTTATGCCTAACCTGACCTCTCATATCCCTGTGCAAACTTCCGTTACTTCAGTTTCTATTCAACCAACTATTCCGACACTAACATTACTTTCGTTCCAAC
This sequence comes from Pinus taeda, assembly GCA_000404065.3. Lineage (NCBI taxonomy): Eukaryota > Viridiplantae > Streptophyta > Pinopsida > Pinales > Pinaceae > Pinus > Pinus taeda. The sequence goes on along the minus strand of APFE031077024.1, from coordinate 64,884 downwards.
CTACAATCCTGATGCAACCAATAGTTTCTGGTAATACATCTATAATTTCCTCAAATTCCCCATCAAGTGGACAAAATGTGCCACCACCTCATTTGCAGCGTGGGGGTAATTTCCAAATATCCATCTTGTCTCAAGTGGAACCCATGTGAGTGGATCACAACCTCACATGGTTAGAGTGAGTCAACCTATTAGTGGTATTCCTAATACTATTGGATCATCTATTTCAGTTGGAGTAAGTAATGTCCAGTATTAACAACCCTATGCAACCCAGATACTCCACCAACAGTCTTATGTTCCATGTGGTTCAAAAGAACTTCAAAATCCACCTTATATTCCACAAGTAGGTCCTCATATGAAACCTGGTCAAAATCCAATTCCTGGTGCATATGGTCAATTCCCAACTGGAACTTATCAGTACCAACAAGGAATTCCTCAAGGAATTGTTCAACAACAACCTTTACAGAAGTAGGGGTAACCTTTGCAACAACATGGGAAACCTTTGCTACCATTTCAACAACCTTTGCAACAAAAAACGCAATTTGTCCAACAACCAAATCAACCCTTGTATCTACAAGGCAAACCATTGCAACAACAAGGTCAGCCCTTGCAACAACAAAACCAACCTTTATATCAACAAGGTCAACCCCTACAGTAGCAGGGACAACAACATTATCACCAGGATCAGCAGTTACAATAGAAAACTTATAATCCATATGCTGCGCAAAATGTTTATCCACCTTATGGTTCTCAACAACCTATGGTAGGTCAATATCAACCTTACCCTAGTCAAAACCCACCTTTGTGGGGACATATTTCATATTATGGTCAAGGTACCCCTTAGTGGGGGAAAAATCAAGTTCCTTATGGTCAAAATATACCACTTTGGGGACAAAACCCATATCAACAAGGATAGAATCCACAAACAGGGTCTTATGAAAGGCCTTACATGCTTTTCAACCCGCAATTTCCATTTCTAGCGATGTTGGAACTGCCGAATGTCTCAAGGCTCACTAATGATCCAATATTTCATTCACCTTTTTGGACACTGGTTCCCACTAAGATTCCTAGTGATTGCCCAAAATTTGAAGGAAAATCTAAAGAAGGCCCCCAGGCCAACGTTATGACTTACCACTTATGGTGCTCATCCAATTCCTACGTCGACGAATCTGTTCGTTTGCGTCTCTTTGACCGAACCTTGAAAGGTGCTGCCATGAAATGGTACATCAAGTTACCTCGAGGTACCTCTTTAGACTTCAATTCTTTGGCCATGGCCTTCCTCACGCACTTCTAGTTACTAGTTTGTTATGAAACTAGTACCCATTTACTTACATATCTGAAATAAGATACTACAGCTACCCACATCTTCGATCACATTCATGAATGGATACGCTGGCATCGCACATCAAGTTTGAAATAATTGATGAGTTGTTAACTGAATGATTTACCAAATCATTCATCAACAAAATTGCTACAAACATAGCAATGGAAGGTTGTGTTAGTGAAGATCAAGCCATTTACCGTGCCCAATATTTCGATTTGGTATATTCCCAATATGGCATGTTATATAATCTCTTTCCTGATGCTCCAAGGCCATCTACGGATTCAACATCTCCTAAGTCTTTGAACGTACCACCTATCGATGGTATTATTGGATTAGTGTCTCAAACTTCCAATAAAGCTTCTTCGAAGCAAAAATCCGTTTCGAATACTACATCCAATACTCCTTCAAAATCCTCTTCGAATCCTGGTAAAATCTCTGAGGTTAATTCCGTTCAGTCTACTACGGCAGACAAAGCCTAGAAAGGTAAAAATAAGGTAAAGGAAAAGAAAACCCCAAAATAGGATCCTCCTAAGCCATCTACTGATAATGTCTCCAAACATAAGCCTAATTATCCTTGCATCATTTTTGAGGAAGATCACTATACCAAGGATTGTCCCTGTCATGCAGAAGTTAGTCGCTTATTAAAATGGACACCAACTATACTGAAATAACGATTTCCATCACAACAGACCCAATTGGTAGAACAACCACAATCCTCTTCCTCTTCAGGTTCTCGGGTTTACATGAGTGGAATAATGCCTATTTCTGTTGCCACCTGGTTAAAATATTATCAAACTCCTCAAAATGAAACGGTGGAAAAGGAAGCCACTGATACACCTTCTACTTCTACCCCACCCATTTTTGGTCCTCTTCATATTGAGAGACCTAATAATCACTCCGTCATCCGACCACCTCCTAAAGATGTGCTTCGGAAATCATCTTATAATCAAAACGCTAGAGCTGCTCAACATTACAGTATTGTTGAAGATCTGGCTCAAGCGCCTTCTGTGATGTCTGCCTTGGAATTTCTCCAAACTTGTCTAACGCAACGAAGATAATTATTATCTGCTATACGAGGAATCTATCCTGAAGATTCAAATTTGATCAATTTTGATATGGAAAACCATGTTCCTCGTCTTCCCCATCAAATTGATTTTTTAATCCAAGTCATTATAAAAGGGAAGATGATTCATCAGTCTATCATTGATGAGGGTGCTTCCACCTGCATCATGTCTGTTTCATGTTGGAAATCCATTGACTCTCCAGTGCTCAATCAGTCTCCAAACACCTTAGAAGCGTTTGATGACATAGGATGCCGTCCTTATGGTATTCTCACAAGTTTTCCCATCACCTTGGAAGGGAAAACTGTCGAATTAGAAGTAGAAGTCGTATATGCAAATCTTAATTACAACCTTCTACTTGGATGAAGTTTGACTCATGCCATGTTTTTTGTGGTTTCCTCTTTGTTCCATGTGCTCTGTTTTCGTCATGAAGGGAAAATCATCACCGTCGATCAATTTTCCTTTTTGTCTTCTGGTTCTTCAAAAGGAAATATCCCATATGTGGGAAATACTGATATTCCCTATGAGAGTATGGGGGCAGGTCTTTTCAAAAATTTCACTGTAATGGACACTTTTTCTCTCCCACCTCCACATGTCGTCTCGGTCAACATGATATCAACCTCAAGTGATCCATGGATCATCCCTACTCTAGATCAGGTTGATTCTTTCGGTGATGCTATGCCGCTAAGTCCTTCAAATTAAGCTTATCAACTAGTTATTTTGGCTTCAACGACTACTTGTTCGGTCCCTATACTACTAGTGTAACCCATTATTGTTATTAATGCAACCCCCTTATTGTATTATTGTGCCCATATAGTCCCCATGTTGTTATTATTACGCCCCATAGAAGCCCACTATTGTTATTGTTATGCCCTTACAATATTATTGTTATGTAGACTCTGATTGTATTGGGACCCCTTAGACTCTTATATATAGAAAGGAGGTCTTGTCATTTGTATTATCCAAGAACTTTTCATTTGTATAATGTAAAGGGGTTCCCCCTTGAAGAGTCTAATTTTTAAGTCATTGATATATCTTTTCTATCTTTTTGTGAGCTGGTTTCATAACATTTTGTATCAGAGCTTTGGATTCTAGGGTTTCGCTACTCCAAACAGGTCATCGTGGCATTTTCGATATAATTTTTTCTCTACAAAATTTTGAAAGCTAAAAAAAAACCCATTTGATTTGAAATCGTTGTGAACCTCGGGTCCGAATTTCAGATCTTGTCTCATTATATTTTAGGAGATATGATCTGAGGAAGTTAGGGTTTTTGCAAGCTCCAGAATTCCATCATAAATAGGTCATCATGGAATTTTCGCTATAATATTGTTTCTACAAAGTTTCAGACTCTGAAATTAAAAACCCTTTGAGACAAAATCTTGATGAAGCTCGAGCCTGAATTTCAGATGTTGTTTTACTATAATTTTAGAGATATGGTCCAAGAAATTTAGGGTTTTTGCAGGCTCCCTAATTACATCCCAAAAATGTGACCTGGGGAAAATCATCATAACTTTCTCTCAAAGCACTAGATTGAAATTTCGTAAAAATTTACAGAAATAGGATGACATCTAGTTGTTTTTGTATCAATTTAAGGTCCTAAGGTCGAAACAAAGACACATGGAACTTCATACAATTTCGCTCTACAAAACTAGTCTATAATCAGGTCATTGTGGGAGATTTAGCATAACTCTTCCTTGGTAATCCAATATTGATTAGACTTGTAGGGTTGGAAAGATGACTCAGAGGGATACTGCAAGAAACAATTTTAGACCTTGGAGATTCGAAATTATAGAGATACAATGAATTCAATATCGAGCTCCTACAAAGTGAAAAAATGTGTGTAGTTTTTAAAATTTTTTCATAAGTTTGGTTGAAAAATTAGTTTGAAGGAATTCAAAGGGTGTGGAAGCTAATATGGATGGTATAGAAGAAAAACTTAAAGGCAACATGGAAGATTAAAGACAGATTTGACAAAGTTTCTACAAGACATGCTTACTAATGACGGAAGGGTATTATATGAAACTCATGATGAGAACAAAAGAAATGTTAATCATGATTTCATAGACTCTAATGTTGGATTGAAGATCCACAATGTTCCAGAGATAGATATGAGGAATTTTGATGGCAAGGATCCCGTAACATGGATACTACAGATGGAGCAATATTTCGATCTCCATAATGTGTAAAACACACAAAAGGTACGCATTGCAACATTATATTTGGAACCAAATTAATGTGTATGGTATCAATGGCTTTGCTCTCGTAAACAATTTGTCACTTGGGAAATTTTTACGGAAGAAATGATAGCACATTATGAGGATACAAAAAATAAACACCTTTTTTAGCCGATTGATAAATCTCAAACAAAAGGGTTCAATGATGGAGCACATTGAGGACTTCCAAAAATTCAATATAAGGGTAAGAGATATTCAAGAGGAGCATAGGATTGATGTGTTCATAGGGAGTTTAAAGGATAACATCCAACGTGAGGTTCACGTTTTGGAACCTGATTCATTGGAGAAGGCATTCAGGTTGGCAGGAAAAATTGAAAGCAAAATTATGGCAACAAGGAAGCCTACCACTCACAACTATAAAGATGGAAGTGTTGCTTCTCCTAGCCTTTCACCACCTACAAGGTTGACACCACAACATTTGGAAGGAAAAAGAGCAAAAGGGCTTTGTTACAATTGTGATAGAAAATACATTAAAGGTCATAAGTGTGATGAGAAGAAAGTAATTTACGTAGATGGGGAAGAGGAGCAAGGAAAAGAACAAGAAACGTCAAAAGAAGAGGATATACACTAGGAACCAATCCCAGAGAAAGAAGAAATGAATCTGACCATATCTTGTAATGCATTGACAGGAATTACCACTCCTCAAGCTCTCAAGATATAAGGGAATATCAAGACGAAAAAGGTAATGGTGTTGATTAATTCGGGTATCACCCATAATATTATTCATTGTAAGATAGCCAAGGAATTGAATTGCTTCCTATATCCAACACCCGAGTGTCAAGTAATGGTTGCAAATGGAGGAACCATAAATTGCTCTGGAAAGTGCCATAATATCAAGCTATCCATGGGAGAATATGTATTGAATAGTCCAATGCTTTTCATTCCAATGGGTGGTACAGATGTTGTACTAAGAGTCCAATGGCTACAATCTTTGGGTACGATAGCTTTTAATTTTCAAGAAATTTTCTTGAAATTTTTTGCGGAAGGAAAGGAAGTTGAATTAAGGGGCATTGAAGGGAAATTGGGAAAGATAATAAACTCTAACAACATGACAAAGCTTCTAAAGAAAGAACAATGGGGCGTATTGTAATTGCACAATTATGTTCATTGGAGGTTCCCACATCAAAACCATCTATTTCTCCAAATATTCAAAATGTTTTGGACAATCATTCCAAGGTATTTGAGACTCCCAAAGGCCTCCCACCTATTCATGGTCATGATCATGCTATTCATTTGATTCTAGGAAGTTTTCCCCAAACATCATGCCTTACAGATATCCATATGCCCAAAAGAGTGAAATTGAACGTATGGTTGCAGAAATGCTAGAGGCTGGTATAATTCAACCTAGTCAAAGTTATTTATCTAGTATTGGTACACAAGAATGATGGATCATGGCGCATGTGTCTAGATTATATGGAGCTCAACCAGCTTACTATTAAAGATAAATTTCCTATTAGTGTCATTGATGAATTATTGGATGAATTACATGGAGAAATTTACTTCACCAAGTTGGATCTTCGTTCAGGATATTATCAAATCAGAATGAAGACTGAAGACATTCCAAAAACAACAGTTAGAACTCATGAGGGTCATTATGAATTTTTGGTCATGCCTTTTGGTCTTACCAATGCACCTTCTACATTTCAAAGTTTTATTAATTCCATTTTCAAACCCTTCCTTAGAAAATTTGTGTTAGTATTTTTTGATGATATACCAATATACAACAAGTCTTGGAAGGATCATGTTCAACATGTTGACAGGGTGCTCAAACTATTAGAGGAGAAACAATTATATGAAAAATGATCCAAATGTCTCTTTGGAGTACAAGAGGTAGAATATTTGGGTACTCAGTTAGCTCATAACTCATCTTATCATCCTCAATTTGATGGGCAAACTGAGACCGTGAACAAATGTTTGGAAGGATATCTTCGTTGCTGTGTATCTAATAAACAAACACAATGGGTCAAGTGGTTTCATATGGATGAATGGTGGTTTAACACATCCTTCTCTACTGGAACAAAAATGACTCCATTTATGGAACTTTATGGATATCATCCATCGTCCATCACATCATCTTTAAAAGAAAATTATAAGGTTCAAGAAGTGTAAGATCATATCAAGCATCAAAAATAATTTCTCAAACTCCTAAAGGATAACCTCACTTTGGCGCAGAATAGAATGAAACAACAGGCAGATCAACATTGCATTGAAAGAAGTTTTGATGCAGGTGACTAGGTATTTCTACGACTACAACCATACAAACAAATTTCCATCAAGAAAGCTAAGAAGGATAATAAATTATCACCAAAGTATTATCGTCCGTACAAGGTGTTACAAAATATTGGTTCTATGGCATACAAATTTGAGTTTCCTGCATCTTCCCGAGTGCGCCCAATTTTCCATGTTTCATGCTTAAAGAATGTTACAGGTGAGAAGATCCCAGTTCAAACAATATTGCCAGAATTTGACAAGGAAGGAAAAATCATATTGGAACCAGAAGCAGCCACAAAAAAGAAGAAATTGACAGCTACAGAATCGATCAATTTTAGATTATCTCATCAAGTGGAAGAATTTACCCGCTAAAGATTCCACATGGGAGGATGAGAATTTTATACAGAAGCATCCCGAACTACTCAAGAATTGAGTTCATCACACTTTGAAGGAGAGGGGCATGTTAGTTCCCTATACTACTAGTGTAACCCCTTATTATTATTAGTGCAACCCCCTTATTGTATTATTGTGCCCATATTGTCTCCATGTTTTTATTATTATGCCCCATAGAAGCTCACTATTGTTATTGTTGTGCCCCTACAATATTATTATTATGTAGGCTCTTATTGTATTGGGACCCCTTAGAATCCTATATATAGAAAGGAGGTCTTGTTATTTGTATCATCCAAGAATTGTTCATTTGTGTAATGTAAAGGAGGTTGCACTGTTGAAGAGGCTGAGTTTTAAGTCGTTGATCTATATTTTCTATCTTTTTGTGAGCTAGTTTCATAACACTACTTATGAAAGTCATACTACTCTCAGTATGCACCTAGACACATATTCACAATCTTTTTGGCTTGGTTCTTGGGATTCTTTGGATCCCCTGAACGATATATTTCCCACCGACGAGAGTATTTTTGAGGTCATGTCTCTTGACGAAACTCCCTGGAATGATGCTCATAATTTTTCCTCGTTTCTACCAAGTCTTACTGAGATTTATTTGTGTCTTGTTTCTCATAACTCGATGAATCCACTTCAAACACCTGTTTTGGTGCATGAAGTTCTATCCGAAGGTAATGTGGGAAATATCATTGATACCTACCTATTGACGTTTCAGTCCAACTTAAAGTTGTCAAAATATTTCAGCTAGGGGCATCTTTTTCTCGCTATGAGATTAATATTTTCTTGCATGATTTTATGAATTTTTCTCATCGAGTCTTTACCATTGGCCCATTATCACAATGGGGTATTCATCTTATGACTCATAACCCTCAGTCACCCATATGCATGGTCATTTATGCATTTTATTTAACTATTTGGACGAGTCTATGCTTACACGTCATGCCAATGGTGAAACTTCAGTTTCATTCTCTGTTGATCGATTACACGAGCCCTCAAATGGAATCCATTTGAAATTTTTTTATGCATGATCATCTATGTAAATACTTTGGTAAATTAGTGTGTGAATTCATTAGTGTTATTTTTGATTTTTTGGTGTGATTATTTGCTTTGCAGACATGTTTCCAAAAGTCATTAAACCATTATGTTGGTTTTGCTGATGGTGATTATGGTAGCACACAGAACTTATCTTTCGCATCTTGGGAAATCTTCACCCCTAATGGCTAGTTGATCAATTTGCAAGGTATTTTCCTGGGACGAACAACTAATAATATCACCGAGTACAATGCAGTTATTGAATTGTTATCAGAAGCAGTTGCTCTCGGAATCAGAAATTTGGTTGTTAAGTTAGATTCACAACTTCTTGTGCTACAATTAAATGGGTATTATTCAGTAAGAAATCCACAAATTTTGTGCATGTATGTACGTGTTTGATTACTCGAAAGAAACTTTGATTACATTACATATCAACACATTCCACGAAATTTGAATACGTTAACAGATGCATTGAAAAATTATGTTTTAGATAGACATTTGCATCACTTGTAAAAAACCAAACACATCATCATGATATATGAACACTTAAGTAAATAATACAAACATGCAGATATATATATATATATATATATATATATATATATATATATATATATATCGAGTCTGTCAAAGTTTGTTATATCAAAATCTCAAAAAATAGTGTTTTGAGACACATGGATTTAAAAGCCTACAACAGTGTAGATAATATGATTAGGAATAGGCTATCCACCACATGATGCTCATGATAGCATGAGACAACTCTAATCACTTAGATTAGAAACTGATGATGTCTCACGGATACTCCCATAGTGTGCCTATGGTACTGCAATGACACGTCATCTATAGTAGCATACTCTAGAATTCCTCGAATAAGGACTTCCAAGTTTCATTCCATCTCCATTATAGGGTCTGCTCCTTCCTCGTATAGAGATTCTTCCTCTATTGGGCGTGCTACTCACCGAGATATCAGAGACATTCTGGGAGGTCTTTTCAGTCCCACATCTGCAAAATTATCATAAGCAAACTCTTAAATACACTACAAAAAATAAAAAAACTTGAAAAATTCCAAAAAAAATCTTTTACCTACATCAATCCATTGTGCACCAGGTGGTAGAGGAAGATATGGGTCTCCTCTGAAGTCTGTGCCCACATAGGCATATCCACTACGATCAACTATTGGAGTAACCAACCAAATAACATCAGAGGGAAATGCATCCGTTGACCTCCTCTGCCTCGAGGCATAATCTCACTCCATCTGAGTAGCCTTGGATTTGGATTGTCCACCTCTACCCACTGGTAACAAAAGAGAGGCACATGCTCCAAGAAGAACGTGACTAAGACTAATCCAAACCCAACCTGCTTCAAACGACCTGTTTTGCACTTGGTCAACTATCTTTTCATGTTAACCAACAATCCTTCACGCCAATTAAATACAGTTGGAGTGAGACAGTCCATTGCTTATTGGAATTGAGATTTTGTTGCCTCATGCAACAATTGAGCCCCAACTATACAGGCCATGGTATGTAGAATAGTCCTCAAGGGTAGGTTGTCGATGGTTTCTATCTTAACATTTCCACTCATAGTTGTTTCTGCATCTCGACAATACCTCTTGATTAGTCTATTAGTGCTCTCTCCTCCAGTACGAGCTCCGAAGTGTTGGACCCTCTCTCCTCTCCTAGACATTCCAGTGATGAAGTAGATGTCAGATACCTCTTGTTCTAGTTCTTGATCTCCAATGATGAAGATCTCGCGAATGACATCCAATAATCCTATGAGATACTCTAGCAACGCATTCTGAGCTCAAATTCTCAGGGTTTGAAATAACTTAAGAAATCCATAGTCCCTCAAAGCATTAACACATGTTTTGCTTTGAGCAGCTTGGTGTTATTTTGCCTCATGGCCTCTCTCTTTCCATTCGATGGACATATTCGTTAAAAACTCATGCAAATGATCCGTAAATGATATTTATAAGTTTTTCAATGGATTGAAATTTTGAAAAAAAAGATTAAGCCAAAGTATTTCTCGTTCTTCGCCCAACATGACTGTTCAAATTGTTTTCATGTTGGCAGCAAGATGGTATTTTGGGCTAAGGGGTGATCAACGTAGATCCAATGATTAGATTTGTGTTGATCGCTCCTGATTTAAAAAAAAAAAAGAAAAAAAAAGAAAAAAAGAAAAAAAGAAAAAACATTCTTTTTAAATAATCAAAACTCCTATGAAATGGTGGAAAAATGGTATGAAAAGCAAGAGAAAGGGAAGAGATCTTACCTGCAGCTGACGGTTCATGAAATGGTATCCCAGATCTGCTACACTTCTTGCTTGAAGAATAAGAGAAAATAGGGTTAAATGCACTCTCCAAATTACTCAAAGTGAAATGGTAAAATGTTTTCTACTTTTTGTTTATTTGTAAGTTTTCAAATACATTTATACCAATATTTTATTATTTTTCTCAATATCAGTGATGTGGGGTTGTCTTTGTGCAGTTACAGGATCTTTTGGTGGTAACAATGATCATTCTTGACCGATTCAACGAGTTTTGTTTTATCTCTTTTTTGGACTTGTTAAAAAATAAATGAAAAATGAACCCCCCTGGAGTCATCTTTAAGCTCTTTTCTGACTCTTGAAAGATGAAAAGATCACCGAGTACTTATTTTTAGAACTAGTTAAATTAAATGAATTAACATCGTCTCAGTATATGTTTACCCATTTTTTGGGCTGGGATTGACTATTTACGAAAAAGGAACACCTTGGTCGACATGATCAAGAGTTTTTCTTGAATATTGTTATCTACCTTTTCGGGTTCGAGAGACAAATAACGAAAATGGACCTGATGGAGTTTTTTTTTCGTCTGTTTTTCAAACTCTCTAAATATGAAAAATATACTGAGTTACTCTTCCGTCGGACTCGTAAAAATTAAACGACGAAATACTTGTCACCATAATGAGACTGAGTTTCTCCTTCCTAGGATTCGTAAAACTTACTAGGATGGATTCATTTGAAGAATGAACTTATACGACAAGCATATGATATCCCCGTCAAGCTTGTGATTAAAAATAATTCAGATACACACTAGAAATAGTGGGGAAAAATGAAAGTGAAGCATATCTTGTATGGTAGCATGTCACTCTTGAACATGACATTGATATTTTTCTCGTGTCGGGTTTGGGATATCCTCACTCAGAAACTTGTCCTTCTAGTATTGGGTGATCCATTTTGGCTCTCATCTAACTATTCCACGTCCTAATCATGACCCTTGGTCTTGTGTTGAGACAAATGCTGCCACACTCTAGAGTCGTATCACCGATATGTTCAAGAGAAATCCTATATGCAGTTTACTACCTATACATTGTTTGACCTTTTTCCGAAGTCCTAGATCATACTCATTTATTCCACTTTATTCCTTGTTTCATGTCTATGATGAGGGAATCATTATGGCCCTCCTTCGATGGGTCAATTCCTGTCGATGTCAGCTCATTATCCAGGAAGATGACTTAGAAACTCCCTTTCAATACCTTAGAGCTTGCATGACTTAATGGCAAGTTTTTCGTACTCGATGAAAAGTTTTCATCATTTCCCTTCGATCGAATGAATCCACAAGTGTTCAAATTCAAATTCATTTTCACATTCACATATTGTACTGTCATACCTTGAGATCCGTTGTCATTATTGGTGGTTTCTCTCATTTCTGTTAATGGTTCATATCATTGGTCGGTAATTAGGAGGTTTTCTAGCATGTTTGACTTCAACACATTCATTTTCATGTTAGAATTCGTACTTTGATCGAGTTAGATGGAGCGCAAGACCCTGAGTTTTGTCTGATATAACTGAGGTTGCGAGGAGTAATGGATTATTCATGATTGTATACATGTTTCCTCTATACAGATGGCTGTGACCATATCGTGGGACCTTATATTTGTGATGATGATGATCCTTCTATATCAGGTGGCTGCGTCCATACTGTGGATCTTAGACCTCCAGGGGATCCTTTCATTCGGATGGCTGCACCCATACTGTGGATCTTTTCACATGGTCCATTCTATCCGGATGGCTGCATCCATACCATGGATTCATGTTTTGATCTATATGATAGAGATATCAGATATGTATATGTATATTCATCCTTGATTTGTAGATCTCCTCACGGTGTTTATTATCATCCATGCACTAGCACGTAAAGCATCTCAGCCATCACTCCCTATTCTACCTTCATGCTTTAAGGGGCATCTATTACACAATATTTTGTCACATCTCCTACACTTCCCTATGCCATACCTTGGAGTGCCCAAAACTTGACAACTATGTAATGTACCCATCTTGATATGCAGTCTAGGTCCTCCTTGAAGAACCAATGAAAAGTTTCCTTGAGCCTTTCCTGAGAAAAATGAGATCAAAACCCTAATTTCTAGGTTAGAGAAACTGTGACACTGCCCTCTAGTGCTGATGGTAGGTTGCGCAATATGAGCCTCATGCTGCCAATGCAGTTTTGGCCTTGATACTTGCGCTGATCCATAAAAGGCAAGTTTTTCAAAAGAGGAGGAGAAGCTTCGTGATCTAGAAGCTTCCAGAATGAAAAGCTGGATGATGCTCATTGTGGATGTGGTTGAATTCTCCCAATAGTAGCCTTTGATATTATCACTATGAGCTTCCTCCTTGAGATGAGGACATTCCCAATCTTTGATGAGATCTTAACTCCCTCTGCCTTCCTATATATTCATTCCCCTCCATTCCAAAATGGTTGGTCTCTGATTATTTGCACCCTTATTCTGAGATAGTGCCTACATGCTATTCACTTTGGCTTGGATAAGGAGTGCTTGGAGAGCTTGAGCTTGGACTTGGACATTTTCTCAAGAAGGGCTACTAACATCAAGGCGTGGGTTGTATGCTTCCTCTTTTGTTTATTAATATATACAACTACTGGTTCACTTTCCATAAATTCTTGTGTCAATGCTTCATTTATCTTAATGCTCCTTGATTTGTTAAGTGGATTACATTTGATTATGTTTTTTTCACTTTTATGCTTTATTGTGTCTTTGGCATCTTTTGCAAGTATTCAAATGCTATGAGAAGCAAGGACTGAGCCTAAAGAGAAAGTGATCAAGATCTTCAAAAAATGAGTGCATCATAGCATCAGAGCAAGGTAGGTCCCCTTATCCTCTTGTTTCAACTGTAATATAGGAAAGTGTCTTGTAGATTATCTTGTTTGTTACTAGACCCACTCATTGGGCTAGAGGGATCGTCTTTGTCTGCAGAGAGGATTTACCTACACAACAAGAGGAGAAATAGAATCCTTGAAGACATGTTGAGAATATATGTGATGCACTAGCCAAAAAAGTGGGAAAAGTATCTTCCGCTTGTATAATTTGCGTACAACAATTGGAACTAAGAATCTATAAAGATGAGTCCGTTTGAGGAACTTTATGGAAGGTGTTGCAATAATCCTATCAGCTAGAGTGATCCAATGAAAAAGGTCAATATTGGGCCTGATATGTTCAAATAAATGGAACAACAAATGCAGGTCATCAAACAAAATTTGAAGGTGGCATAGGACAAACAAAAAATCTATGCGGATCAACATAGGGTACACAAAGAGTTACAAGTTGGGGAACATGTCTATTTACAGATTAAACCCATGAAAAGTTCCTTAAAGATTGGGTCATGTGTTAAGGTAGCACCTCAGTTTTGTTGACCTTTTGAGATCCTTGAAAGGATCAAAGTAGTGGCCACCTTATCTCCATCAATGAAAGTCCATGATGTATTCCATGTTTCTTAGCTCAAAAGATATATACATGATTCTAATCATGTGATTTATTAGTCTAGGCTACAGGTGGAACCAAAGAGAGAGTTCTATCCATAGGCATTAACATCTTAGATCAGAGGAGCATCACACTCCATAATTGGGCAATAGAGAAACTCAAAGTGCACTAGAGGAACTTTGGGTTCGAGGAAGCCACTTGGGATATGGCTGACTCAATGAGGATAGAATATCCTATTTTATTTGTTGGTTGAAGAAAATGTATATAAATTGTAAATATTGTATGTAGCTATATGTAAAGCTCCATAAATAGTATTTGTTTTGAGAATGTATTTTTTATTGCATATGGACATAGAACGCTGATGGCGATGTTCCCCCAAGGGGGAGGGGTTGTAATAGCCTAATTACTTAACCTAATGTATGCAATGTAAATAATTTTATAAAAGAAATACAGGCTAAGTTATGGGACGCAGAATCTAGAGGCCAAGGATGGTAATTGCTTGGGATTTTAATTGCTATAACAACCAAGGAGGATGGTAGGTATGCATCCTAAATGAGCTGAAGCATGTCACTAAGAGGAATTTGGACAAGAGAACAAGGGCCATGCTTCCTTGGTGGAAAAATGTAAGCAAATGACGAAAAAAATAAATAAAATGGATGATAGTTCAGTTGAGCAGTCATGATGAAAGAACGCAAGTGAGGAGTTATTTTTGAGGTTCAACCAATAAAAAAGAAAGGGAGAGACATGAAATGACCCCACATGCAAGGAAGGTCCTGCACAGACTACCAGACAACATGGGAAGTACCACTATGGATGAGAGGATATAATAAATTTGGAACGACAGGGAATGGTGCAACAATATGTGAAGGAGAACTAACAAACACAGTTGAAAAAAGCAACAAAAAAGAAAGGGCAAGAATGGGCAACTTTCCAGATAAAAAGAAGAAGAAGAAAGCAGAGAAAATTCAAGGGAGACCACTTTCAGTTGGCAAGGAGTCTAGGAGGAAATAACTTCTAGGATGGGAATAATTTCCAAAGAGCGGAGATGGTTGGGAAGAATATCTAGAGGTTGGGAATAATTTCCAAAGGGTGGAGATGGTGATTCTCAGCAAATCCCAGAGGGTTGGGGTGGACGAATTATTCTTAGAAATATTTATGGGGGATTTATGGATGGATTCCTTGCTATATTTTTTATTTTATTGTGTCTTTGAGTCTCCAAGTTGGGTGGAGACAATGATTCTCTAGATTCCTTGTGCATTTTTTAATTGCAACTTAGTTGGAGGGTGAAGGAGGAAATATATATGGAGTCCCTGGAGAAAATGAAGGTTGTGTTTTAACCTTTGAGAAAAAGACCCCCCAGTCTCTAGAATATGGCTTGGGGGTGTTATAGATATTTTTGGGAACTGCAACCCCAATCATATATGTCCATAAACCAAGGGCTTCTAAGTCCCTAAAAGTATTGCTTCACACCCTAAAGGAACAAGGTCAACTGATTACATCATCTCCCAGAAGTTCTCCATAGAAAACTTCTCAGAACTAGTCAAAACTGGACCATACATAATGCCCAGTGCAGAGGGTGCGATCCATCTCACCTGCTCAGTGTAAAAAGTGCGATTCATACTGGAAAGCCCTTCCGTAGGGTGCGATGGGCGAGAATAGACAAATGGCAGAGACAATTTGCAAGGTGGATGATTATGGAATCTTCCAGAAACTTCCCCTGTGACACTTGCCTCTCTGAATTCACCAAGGGATGAGTAAGAGATCATCAATCTCCATGTGGAATCAAGAACTATAAGAGAGAGGACACTAATCAAAATCCCGGAAGCTGACTCACCTCCCTACAATCATCTATATATGGATCCCTCATCACAAAGATCCAGAGGCTGGAATATTGTATCTTGTAAGGAAGTGCTGTTGGTTTCCTGGTGCAACATCATAGTGTTGGGTGATCTAAGCTTTTCATGAGGTGAAGAAGGGCTTTCATGCTGAGAGGATGAAGTTGGGTCAGAACAATTGGTTGTAATCCTCTTTGCTATTATTGATATTAATAAATCTATTCAAGCTTTCCTCCACATTCTTGTATGTTTGATGATATATGCATTTGTGTGGTCAATATATATTTGGTCCTGTATTGTTTATGATTGTAGATCTCTGTTCTTCGATAGTATTATGCTGCTTTGATTCCACAGGTGCTCTTTGAAGCTAGGTAGACGAAGAAGGAGCGACGAAGATCTATCAGAAGGGAGAGGAACCAAGCAAGGAACCAAGCGCAAGACTGAGGTTGGTGTCCTTTGTTCCCCTCTTATCTACTTCTCATAAAGGAAAGCGAAAGTAGTTTTAGTTTGTTTATTTCTAAGATAGCAACCAGTCTTAGTGGGACTAGCAGCTCCGAGTGGACACTAGATTTCCCGATAACAAAATGGCAACTCCACTGGGGAGCGAATAGATTGTTTGCTAGTCTAAATTTTGTTTGTTTTATAAACTTACAGATGGAGCTTGAAGTCAAGCCAGCTAGCCTTTGAACTGCATTTGCTATGCAAGTGCAAAGTAGATCAATGTTGATTTAGTCTATCTCTGGGTTTTTTTTATAAATTGAACAATCAATCTGCAAACATTCTGATTTCCCTAGTGGTGGCTCTAGTAATCTCATTAGATCAGCACCTGTGATTTATATTTACATAACATCACTTGCTCAGCCTAAATCCCTGAACTGAACTGCGAATTGTGACCAAAGACCAAGTAAAAGTCTCGCACTGGTACCATCGCACCCTCTCTTCAAGCAAGTCTATATGCATCGCACCTCCTGTGTGTAGTACGTGGGATGCATACTAGATTCCCTGTGTAACAGGTGCGATGGTTAGAAAAGGCTAATTTTGCCTTCAGACATTGGTTTTTCTTCACCCTCTTCAGCTCTATTCAGGAGTTTTCTTGTCTGTGATCAGTATACCACTGAGGAAACCCACTTCCTTTTCATCATTCCGCCTCCATTGTGAAAAGAACTATAAATGTTTTTATGTCTTGTGCACCATTTTCAGTTCTCTTTTACAAAGAAGTAGCGTAATCATACTGTCGTTTCTTGATTTGGAAGTGTCGCAAGTGTCATTTTCAGTCATAGAAGAGAATCCTATTGTTCTTGATGGTCGATTATACTGTTACTCTTGTATTTGATTTGAATTCGTAGTTTTTCAAGTCTCGAAAGCAGTTTTAAATTCAAAATCGCAAAGTGTCGTCATTATCTTCCTTTCGTATTTTGAAGAAAAATTGTTAGTATTATCACTTTGAAAAGATAATTCAAAATTTGTACTTAGCATTCTTCTTGTCATTCACGCATTAAGAAGGTTGAAAACAAATACATGCATGTGCATTTTCATTTAGACTACCTGTTGGTTTGGTTTAGGACAGTGCATCTAGTGTGTGCTCTGTGCTCTATGTTGAAAGAACCTCAGTTCTCTTTCCTTAGTAGCTAGGATTTTCATTGCAAAAAGAAGATTAAACGATTTTTTATCATCTTAGAGTGCATTTTAGGAATTGTATATCTACATCACGCGGTGAACCTGAAAGGCAACTTTCTTAAGCAAGATCACATGTAAAATAAATTCAATGAACATAAAAATGCTTTGGAATCTAACACACAACATTTAGAAGTCTAGGCTAGAGACGTATTTCGGCGTCGTAAAACTTGGTAACTGTCACTTTCATTGTTGGTTGGGTGATTCCTCCTCTTTGAAACGACAAGTGCCAGTGCGGACTTGTGCTCCCATGTACCATTGAGTATATATTAGGAGACCACAATAGGCTATATCCTTTATCCTTAGGAAGCCGTGTCTGTCGCCCTATCAATCGCAATGCACTGAACACAGAATTCGGGAAGATTGACTGTCGTACCGTAAAAAGTATTCTGTAGTTTTGTGATTGGTTTGGTAATCCCTCTGTCTTGATTTCCAAAGTAGTCTCTTTCATTCCTTTTCAGACTCCTTAAAGGAAAAGGTCCATCTGAGCACTTGTCACTTTGGGCTCATTAAAAATCAAAGGCGACTAGAGTCATCTTTTGTTTTTTTCTTGACTCTTAAAAATTGAAAAAACAAGTTGTGTCAAAGCGTCTAAAATTTATTTTAATCAGAATAACGTCATTGTTCCCTTGTTGATCTTAGGTTGAGAAAATGGAGTCCACCAACCAAGGGTTTCCCCTTGGAGGAAATCCTAGTCCCTTCTCCTCTTGGGGAGATGTTCGTGCACCTCATATGGCTACATTGTCACTTCTAGGACTGACAATCGGCTTGCCGATATGGCTCTTCTCGACCTCTGTTGTTCAAACCACCGCGATTCCTGAGCAATCAAATCAGCATCTAGATGATACTAGAGTTACCCCCCAACCTTCTACTTCTTCCATTTCTCCCTCTTCTCCTTCCTCTTCGCTTGATGAAGTTGGTAAAGCTAAAGATCAAGTAACTGAGAAGAAGAAGAAGCGGAAGGAGAAAAAGGAAAAGAAGAAGGAGCCAAAAGCAAAAGGGGGCAACCATGCGTCATCTAGCGAAAATCCTCGCACTGCACCGTCTAAACCTAAATATCCATGTGTCATTTGTAAAGGAGACCACTATCGTCGAGATTGTCCTTGCATCCCTCGGATCTTAAGGGACTGGTCTCCTCGTTTGCACAATCCGGTGTCGTCAACCTCTGATGATCATGTTGAAAGTACACTGTCAACCAGTGAAAGCGAAGTATCTGGACAGAAAAG
>APFE031077024.1:25461-43225 GCA_000404065.3 Pinus taeda | reverse complement strand
AAGAATTTCACCCGACATCAAAAGATTAACGACCTCATGCTTTAGGGGGCAACTGTTATAGACATTTTTGGGCACTGCAACCCCAATCATAAATGTCCATAAACCGAGGGCTCCTAAGTCCCTAAAAGTGTTGCTTCACTCCATAAAGGAACAAGGGCAGCTGATTACATCATCTCCTAGAAGTTCTCCACAGAAAACTGCTCAGAACTGGTCAAAACTGGACCATACTGAATGCCCAGTGTAGAGGGTGCGATGCATCCCACCTACTCAGTGTAAAAGGTGCAATGCATACTAGGAATCCCTTCTGTAGGGTGCGATGGGCGAGAATGGACAAATGGCAGGGGCAGTTTGCGAGGTGGAGGATCATGGAATCTTCCAGAAGCTTCTCCTTTGACACTTGCCTCTCTGAATTCGCCCAGGGATGAGTAAGATATCATCAATCTCCAAGTGGAATCAAGAACTATCAGAGAGAGGACACTCATCAAAATCCTAGAAGCTAACTCACCCCCCTACAATCATCTATATATGGATTCGTCATCACAGAGATCCGGAGGTTGGAATCTTGTATCTTGTAAAGAAGTGCTGTTGGTTTCCTGGTGTAACATCATAGTGTTGGGTGATCTAAGCTTTACATGAGGTGAAGAAGGGCTTTCATGCTGGAGGATGATGCTGGGTCAGAACATTTGGTTGTAATCCTCTTTTCTATTCTTGATATTAATAAATCTATTCAAGTTTTTCCTCCACATTCTTGTATGTTTGATTGTATATGCATTTGTGTGGTCAATACATATCTGGTCATGTATTGTTTATGACTGTAGATCCCTGTTCTTCGATAGTATTATGTTGCTTTGATTCCAGAGGTGCTCTTTGAAGCTGGGTAGACGAAGGAGAAGCGGTAAAGATCTACCAGAAAGGAGAGGAACCAGGCAAGGAACCAAGCGCAAGACTGAGGTTGGTGTCCTTTGTTCCCCTCTTATCTACTTCTCATAAAGGAAAGCGAAAGTAGTTTTAGTTTGTTTGTTTCTAAGATAGCTACCAGTCTTAGTGGGACTAGCAGCTCCGAGTGGACACTATTCCCGATAACACTCCTCTTTTATTGTTCCAAGTAAAGAGACCATTACTTGAAACAATGTCAACTAGCTTCATAGAATCCATAAAAGTTTGAAAGGTTAAGGAGTCTTTGTTTAGCGTTCTTGTGCCCCCTTTTTTCTCTGATAGTGATTTGATCATGTTGAAGTCACCACCCAAAATCCATGGTATATCTACATATCTCGCTTTGAGATCCACCAGAGTATCTATAAACCTGAGTTTGTCATCCATTCTCTGAGGGCCATAAACATTCGTGACCAGATAGATCTCCCTATCCTCCACAGGTTGAATAACCACTGATAAATAATTTCTAGAAGCCTCAACATCTATTATACCAATCTTTTGGGGGTTCCAAAGAGTAAGAATGCCTCCTATTGTATTTTCTGCCTTGACTTCTAAAAACTCAAAACGGTTGAGCCATTTTCTATATATTTCTTTAATTTTCTGAATGGAACATTTAGTTTCCTGGATAAAAATCATATCCGAAGCTTCTTGTTCATTCTGTTACTAATTAATCTTTGTTTCCTTTTACTACCTAGACCCCTGATATTCCAAGAAGTGAACTTCATCATTAAATATTTGTGAAGGAGTAACTGGTTAGGTATTTCATCTTACCTGAATCTATCATTAGATTTCCACATTCCATCAACAGCTCATTCTGCTTTTTTCTACCTCTCTTCTTTCCTGGGCATCTAGGTGCTAATCCTGGTGTGTTTTTCATAGTTTTCACTCCTTCGCTACCCGATCTTGCAGTGTTACTTTGCCTGTCCCTTCCTATAGTCTAGGTTTTCCATAAGTACAGCTGTTGTACTCTAGTGAACTCCTCTTGAGGTAACAAGTCTACCCCTCCCATGGTTCCTTGTTTCAAGAACCCTTCCAAATCTAGGTTTTCTCTCTCAAGAATCTCCTATAGTTCATGGTCCTCCATTTCCATCTCACTCTGGGTCATTTCCTAGTCCATATCTAGTTCTACATCTCTCATTATAGCATCTTTCTGTTTATTATTATCCTTTGTTTTCTCCTTGTCTTCCTCTTTCTCCTTCTCCTCTGGAATTCCCTCCATTCCCTGATTTGCTTTTTTTCCTCTTCTTCTTCCTTGAGCACTTGGTACCTGTTCAGACTGGCCTGAGGCCCTTCTGCTTGATGTTGATTAAGTCCCCTTTTTCCCCCTTTTCCTCTATGGCTCACTTTGTGAAAGCTTTCAGTATCTTTCATAGTGGTAGCTTTGCTCTTACTCTCCATTTTATTGAGAGGGAAATCCCTGAAAAGGTGTCCATGCTCATGGCATCTGCGACATCTAAATGGAATACGTTCATAATCAACTGTTTGAACCCATTCTTCATCAAAAATTTCCAAGATAACCTCATCTGGTAGGGCTTTGGATAGATCCATTTCCACACAAATTCGTGCAAAGGAAGTGTATTTTCCCCTTCTGGTGGCTTCAGAGGCTTTGACAAAACATCCTAATTTATTTCGTATGGCTTTTAATGACTCTGTTTGCCAATAATCAAGAGGAAGGGAGTAAAGCCTTACCCATACCGGAACCGAAGTGAATGTATCCCGCTCCGAGACAAAGTTCATCATCCACGGCCTCATATAGAGGCCAACAACTACGAAGAAGTAGGGCCCCCCTTCAAACGCTCTGTCTTTATCCTCAATATTTGTGAAGACCACAGTGAAGAATCCCTTTGACCCAAGATGTAGGTCAATGCTTCCTTTTGGTTTCCAATGATATTTAATCCATGTCTATAATTCTTTTTCAGTGGGCCAAATTCCCATGAATTTAAAAATGATAGCATATGTCCACATGTAGTCCCTGTGTGCTTGCAGAGCACGATCATTCAGAACTACTCTGGGTCTGACTTCAGTTTTGGGTTTACATGGACCCTTTTGTGCCTTGGTCTTTGCCCCCTGTTCCTTGTCGTCTTCCTCCTTTTCTTTTGTGCTATTATTCTCCTTTGATGTAATTCCTTCTTGCTCTTCTTCCATGCTTTGTTTCCCTTCTTCAGCAATACCTTTGACCTCTTCTATTGGCTTCTTACCTCGGCTGGTTACAACCTGCTTGTAGGAGGGAGTGGAGCTCCCTCCTTTGCACCCTTACATGGATTTCAATGCCTGCTAATGACTGTAAACCCTAGCTGTTCGTTCCTGCGTCTCAGCACATTATCAGATCAAAAGGATTGTTGTCCCTTAGATTATTTCTCTTTGGATTTGCCGGAAGGGATATATACTTAGGTACAAGGGTAGACTAGTTTAATTCCATCAATCAAATTTGAAGAACAAAATATTAAGGGAGTCCCATGACACTTTGGTGGCAAGACATGAAGGGTTCCATAAAACATATCAAAGGATCAAAATTTTATTTTTTTTCGGAAGGGATGAGGAAAGATATTCAAAAATTTGTAAGAGAATATAAGGCTTTCCAAGAAATAAAGGAGAGACAATAAAATATCAAGGGTTACTTCAACCATCACACATACCTAATCAAATATGAAAAGATATTTCAATGGAATTCATTAAAGAGTTGCCAAAATATACACTTAATGATTCCATTTTTGTGGTCATTGATAGACACAAAATATTGTAGAGTTCATAGTATATATACATCAAGCCAAGTGGCAAAAGTGTTCATGGAAAAAATTCATTGAGTTCATGGTTTCCCTAAAGTAATAGTAACTGATAGAGATAAAAAATTCATAGGAAAAATTTGGAAAGAATTATGGAAGATAAGTGGAACAACACTAGCTACTAATTTCACCTATCATCCACAAATAGATGGTACAACAAAAATAGTTAACAAATGTTTAGTGGGTTATCTATGTTGTTATTATTTAGACAAACAATCTCAGTGGATGAAGTGGTTTCCTTTGGTAGAATGGTGGTATATTACTACCTATCACACATATACTAACTTATGTGCCTTTATGGGTATTCAATTCTTAGTATCTCATACTTTTTGCAAGATAAATCCAAAGTATAAACAACAGAGACACATATGGATAATACTAAAGAAACTTTGGTAATTATTAATGAGAACCTTCAAATGGTGCAAAATAGGATGAAGTAGCAAGCAAATCAATATCAAAGTGAAAGACAATTTGAGGAAGGTGATTGGATATTTTTTGAGACTACAACCTTATAAGAAATATTCACTTAAGAAAAATAAGAACAAGAATTTAGGTACAAAATTTATGGACCCTACAATATTATTCACAATATTGGACAAGTGGCATATGATTATTTTGCCGCCTTCTCACATTCATAAGGTTTTTCATGTATCTTGCCTAAAAAAAGGTTTTCAAACAATCCATGACAATGCAAATATAACTTCCAGAATCATATGAAGAAGGGAATTTGATTGTTGAACTAGAAAATATTGCAAACCAATGTTCTCTATCTCTTAGAAATAGAACCATCATGTAGAATCTAGTCAAGTGGAAGAATATTCCTCTTAAAGAAGCTACATGGAAAAAAATGAGCAGTTCATGAAGAAACACCTTCAATTACAAGTTTCGAGGGAATTTGGTTTTTAAAAATGGGGGGAATATGTTAAGTCCCTAATAAAAATCCATTATTAATTTATTTGTTATCATTAGGTCGATTTACTGGGAGTGTTATAGGCTATTTTGTCTCATCTGATCAATCAACCTCCTAATGGGATCAATCAACATCCTATTCCCCCTCTACATCATCATTTCACAAAGCCATATGCATGACTCTCTCATTCCCCAGAGTTTCTGCCCTGAACTACATCATGTGAGCCAGTTTTGGGACCAATGCTCCCTAGCCTCTTGCTGGACTGCATTCACCTATAGGTTGCTCCACTGTGGCATGTGTTGATCACCTATAGGTTTCTCCCCTTTGCACCTGTGTTGGTCCTAGAAATTTGGGAAAAAGAGAGAGAATACTGAAGCCTCCATTTCCAGAAGCGTCCAGGACCTGTTGTAACCATTTACCTTAGATAAAACTTTCGAATCCTATCCCATCCTACCTTGGAGTTTCCATCCCTTATCCTTAGATATCATCCTCCCATCAAGAGTGGATCTCAATCCCAAGATTGGTAAAAGGATAAGAACTCCCAACTTACCTCACTCTATATATTTATAGCCTTCCATATGTAAGGGGTTGGCTTTTGGAGGGTGATTCTACCCTTATGCTGCTGTTGTGAGAATTATATTTTCATGCATTTAGGGTGATTGGAGGTGCACTTTGTGACAAAGGAAGGAAAAGTCAACAACTTGGAGGAGCTCTTATACAAGATCAACACCTATTTATGGTTATAATTCACTCCATTTATATCAATACAAAGAGTTCTTTGGTTTCCTAGATGTGATGTTATTATTTCATATATTTCAATACCATGTTGATCTATTGAATAAAGTAGATATATGATGCTACATAGATCTTGTAGTTTCTTGGCTTATGTTGTCTGGTTGTGTAGGCTCTAATTTTAGTAGTTGGAGCTAGCATTGGAGCATTCAAGCCAAAGAAGGAGCGAAACATACGACATATTCCAAGTAGGTTTCATCCCTTCATGTACTTACTTTAAGGAAAACATTTGGTCCTTTGTCTTTTTCTTGTTCTAGGTTAGCCACCAAACCTAGGGGAGATAATTTTTTCCGCAATCATAAATCTCGCATAACAGGGAGGTTACATCATGTCAATTTATCTCCTATGTATAATAAATGAGACTCATTTATATGGGCGTGATATCTTGTCTTGAAATTGGATTCATTGTAAAAGGTACGTTTCCCTCTTGAATTGGATTTTATTCATTGAGTTTTGATCATTTGTAAGACATTTAGTTCACAATAAGGAATACTTCCAAAAATAAAATAATAAAATAATTTTCTTTGGTACATATTCACAAATGCATCATAAATTTTGAGACAATAAAAGGAACTGTATTCAGACTAATATGTGCAACTGAAAATAATCATTCAACTGTTATTCTCTCACAACCTATTCGTATTCACTGCTTAGTCAACAAGCTTTTCATCCATCTTTGAGATAGAAACAAATTTGGTTGTTCAATGCTTCACTAACCAAAATTTAATCCCTACTAGATTAGAAACAAGCCTAGTCGAGTCAAGCACAGAATGAGAGCACACTTAGTCTATGGTGATCAAATGAATAATAATTTGAATAGAAAATAACACAAAATGAAAAATAATACTAGCACAATCCTTTAAACATCATGAACAAATAGGAATTTATGACCATAATATGCAATCACCACTTCCAAGTTCAAATGAAAATAATGTTTGAAGAGGCACATATTCAAAATGTATCACATGTTTCAATACATCTTGCCAAACTCTACTGAATCCACTATGTGAAATTACAAATAATCATTCAACCATTGTTTTCACAACCTACTCTTATTCAATGCATAATTAACAAGCTCTTGATCTAGCTTCAGTGAGAAACAAGCCTAACAAGATCAAATACTGAAAGAAGGCACATTGAAAAATCATAATTAAGTCAATAGAACATAATCTTATTTAATGCATCAACAACTGACCTCCCTTCAATACTTAGGTTACAAATAATCATAACCAGGTAAAATGCTGAATA
Organism: Pinus taeda; assembly: GCA_000404065.3. Taxonomy (NCBI): domain Eukaryota; kingdom Viridiplantae; phylum Streptophyta; class Pinopsida; order Pinales; family Pinaceae; genus Pinus; species Pinus taeda. Next base: position 36,559 of record APFE031077024.1, on the reverse strand, counting down.
AGATAAAATTTGTGCCATAGTAGTCAAACTAGTAGAAATCTCAACAAACACTCACATGACATAAAAGAAAAGAAAAGAAAAGAAAACCACACATCAGCCTCTAAACAACATGAACAAATAGGAATTTTAGGACCATACAATACAATGAAAATTTCCAAAATAAAATGAAAATAGTGTTTTTATAACTCATATTCACAACTTTATCACCTTAAAGAATAATGGGACCTACTTCCGACCAAGTCACTACACAAGACATGCTAGGAATTAATTGTTTTTGATACAAATTTTTTTCGTCCTTATAAAATAGTTTCTTAGATAATAAAAAGTAAAAGAACCACAAATGAGTTTGATTTGGTCAAATGCTAAAGGATGGTAGAATTGGACTATCACATTAAAATGAATACAAATTTCAACCAAAGAACATAATCTTATTCAATACATCATTATGTATATTCTCATCTATGTTTGGATTAAAACACATTTCTTTTTTTTGCTAAAGCAAGAGTCGGACCTTCTATTTCATTAATCAGTAAATAAAATACATAAAATACAACATTCCTCGATAAGCTGTGGCCTAAGGAGAAAACGTAGCATTAACTGTTAAAGGGCCAAAGGCAAAAGCCCCGACCCCTACAACCAAACCTCAAAACACTCTAAAGAAATATACTGCGGAAACTGGCTAACAAGAATCTAGAGTCGGACCCAAAGAGGAACACATGTGCCAATCTTTAAAGATTTCATGTCCGCATAACTCATAAACCCGCGAATCTGTAGAATGTATAAAAAAGCTGCTTCCCACCAAGAACATTTTGCTTCCCGCCATTTACCTGACTTGCATCTTTAATCTCAACCGTCGAACCTCTTCGCCCAATCCCACAGCTATGGCCAATATCGATGTGCTTAGAAGCACAATGTTTACACATATGGAGCCACCAACATGCTTGATCAATCCCATCTATAGATCCGCCTTGCAAGATCTGACGGTTGAGGATCATATCGCACCGGTCAACATCACCAAACAATAGCGTGCGATGAGGGCAGTATTCCATCCGACAACACTACCACGTGGAGCTCAATGAATGGAATCACTCCCAAAATGGAAAAATGACTTCCCGCTTGCAAGGCTTGCGATCATTGAAAAACTGCCCTGGGCGCGGTATTGCGAATAAAGAATAAAAACCCCGGGTTTCGAGGCTGCCGAGAGTTCCCAGTTTCTGGCCTCTCGCTGTGTCTACTCTACCTGAACCAATGTGAGAAGAAGCTCCAGCCATCCTGCCTGTCATCCAAAAATCCGAATCACTCAGGCTGTACCTCTAGGATCCGCTATGAAAGTATTAATTCGGGTAAGCAAAAACAGTCTCTTGATTTTCCTGATGTTGCTTTCGGTCGCTAAGGGCTTTGGATGAACATCCCTTCTTCAACCTGTCATCTGTTATCTCCTCCCACCAGCAGCAGAGATCAATATACTTATTTCGCACCCCCTCATTGGCAAGCCAGTCCGCCATTTTGTTGGATTTCCTACGAACATGCACCAACCGGAGGGTTCTCAGTGCTCTTAGGTGTGCTTGGATTCTTTGGTAGACTTGCAGAAGCCGCAAATGTTATGATATTTTCTCAGGAGAAGCTCCAACATTTATCCTTTTTACTGAGTTAATGACAAGTTCTGAATCAGCCTTAATGATGACATTTTGAATGTTGTACTTGAGCAGTATTTCCAAGTATGTTTCCATCGCCATAAGCTCAACCATATTATTAGTAGCTTTGCCAAGATAAATGTGGAAGATGTCCTGTATATTTCCTTCCTCATCCCTCAGAACCCCTCCATAACCTACTTCTCCCGGATTCCCTTTTGAAGCCCCGCCTATGTTGAATTTTAAAAAACCATGAGAAGGGGGTTGCCAAGAAGCCTTTTCTATTGAGGTTTTCTTGATAATCTGCATAGAACCCTGAGGGGGATTAACCTTGAGCTCTAATATCTTCAATATTCTTGCATCTCTTTGTTCAATAGGTTTACCTGTAGCTTCCCCTCCCAGGATATGTACAATTTCTTTGAGTTGTGTAAGGACCAGTTTGGGTATGTTACTCACCAGACTCACTTTCTCCTTGAAAATCCTATTGTTACGCTCCTTCTAGACATTCCATATTAAGAATCTTGGGGTCAGCATCCGGGCAGAGTTTATGATCTCATTATCCGAGAAATTTTTCCTCTAGTTCTTCAAAGTGGTGTTGATGTCATTAGCATGTCTATCTGTTTCCTCAAAGACTTCTCCAGCCCAATTCCAAAGAGTTGTGGTGAAAGTGCATCTATTCAGGAGATGATTTGTAGTTTCTTCCTGATGTCTGCATAAGTGACATCTTGAGGGGCCAACAAAACCACTTTTACTTAGGTTATCCCATGTCAGAATCTTGCCTTGTTGAACCGACCACTTGAACAGTTTTACTTTCATCCAATGAGGATTTTCCCATATTTCTTTCCATGTCTTATCAATGTTGGGATGGTTTAGCCCTGCCTCTATTCTTTTGGCTTCCTTAAGGTTGAAGAGACCTGTCTTGTTTTTTCCCCATCTTAGTTGATCACTCAAGTTTGAGTTTAAGATTTGTCTCTTGTCTAAAATACCTTGAAGGGCTGTGACTTGAGTATGCAATATGCCCATTCAACTATAGTCTAGAATTTTCCAAGTTCTCCATTTCTTATCATTCCTTGCTTGGTCCCAATAGTCACTTACCCACTTTAGTCCTTTGTTGATGGTATCAGTGTGAATGTCCACTAATTCTTCACTTCGGAGATTGTCCTCCTGCTGCCAATTGTCCTCCTAGAACCAAGCTAGGTTCCCGTTTCTAATCTCCCAGAAACTATGGTTTTGGACTAGGGATTTGTTCTCCCATGCCCTATTCCAAATTGCTGAACCTTTGACCTGTCCTATCATTCTGATTAGATTTTCCTCCTTCCATTTGCTAGCATATTTGTGCTTCCAAAGTTTTTCCCAAGGGGCTTGAATTTATTTTAGCCATCTCCACCAAATTTTGGCTCCAAGAACTCTATTTAGAATTTCTGGGTCATGAAGACCCAAGCCACCATGGGACTTAGGTTTGCATACTTTGTCACATGCCACAAGGGCCCATTTCTTCTTTTCTTCACCTTTCCCCCATAGAAAGTCTCTCTGAATGTTTCTTATATTGTTCAGTACACTGGCTGGTGTTGGAATGGCAGATAGCATATAGATAGGGATACTTTGTAGGACAACCTTAGTGAGAACTAGTCTCCCTGCTAGATTTAGAGCTCTGTTTGTCCATTTGCTGATCTTATCTTTTAGCTTATTAATAACGGGCTCCCAGATGTCTTTGTGAAGTGGTTTGGCAGTGAGAGGAACTCCCAGGTACTTCACAGGCAGTGTCTCCCTTTGAAAGCCCAAAATTCTAGAAAGATTTCTTTGAATTGAAATATCTATATTGAAAAAGAAGATTTTTGATTTAGTGAGACTTACCTTAGTGCTTGCTGCCCTAACAAACTCACTCAGAATCTGTTTGAATGCTTTGGCTTCCTTAATAGTGGGAGTGCCTTGAAGCATAGTGTCATCCACAAATTGCTGATGTGGCATCGTGTCCCCACCATTAGTGAGTCTCAGACCCTAAATTCTCCCTTCCTCCTTAGCAACTCTGATAGCTCTTCCTAACCCTTCCATCATTAGAATGAAGAGGAAAGGAGAAAGAGGATCTCCTTGCCTTAGACCTCTAGAAGGCTTGAAGGTTTTGGAAGGAGATCCGTTGAGCAGAATTGAACAGCTGGCTGCGGTAACTAGTGCCATAACCCATTTTATCCAATTATGATCAAAGCCATAGGCTTTTAGAATTGCTCTTACATATGACCAACTAAGTTTGTCATAAGCCTTTGCTACGTCCAACTGCATTATCATTCCAACCTATTTGTTGGTGATGAGTGAATGAACCGTTTCATGTGCTTGTATTATATTATCTAGAATTTGTCTTCCTTCCACATAGCCTGTTTGTTCCTCTGACACTAGGGTTGGGAGGAGAGGTTTAAGATGATTGGCAATGACTTTGGATATAATTTTGTAGATCACATTGCATAATGCTATAGGTCGAAATCTGTCTGGAGAGGTGGCCTTCTCCTGTTTGGGAATTAAGGCTATGAAAGATTCATTGAGTGCCTTTAAGACTTTCTTAAATCTTCGAGAGTCTTCCACTACCTCTAGGATGTCCTGTTTCACTATCTTCCAACAAGATTTGAAAAAGTCCACATTGAAGCCATCCGGGCCTGGCGCTTTCCCATTTTGCATCTCTTTCATTGCTTCCTCAATTTCCTCCACTGCTACTGGTCTATTGAGATTGAAATTATCTTCTCTGGTGACCAATTTAGGGACGTACTGAGTGAATTTTTCTATAAACTGGTATCTATCTTCTGAGGTTTCCTCAACAATTTTCTGAAAATGCTGGAGTAGAATTTTCTCCATTTCTTCATGAGTGTTTCTCTCTACACCATGCTGATCTATAAGTTTCACAATTCTATTGTTGTTTCTGTGAGCTATGGTGGATCTGTGGAAGAATATGGTGTTTCTCTCCCCTTCTTTGATCCATTGTACTCTGGATTTCTGTCTCCAGAGTATTTCCTCTTGAAGGCATTTATTGTTCCACTCCTACTGGAGTGATTCTGCCATATCTTTCCTTTCATCTGTGTATCCTTCTGTGATAAGAATCTGGTTTATTTCCTTTAGTCTCTTTTCCACCTCTCCTTTAGCTTTGAAGATGTTACCAAATTCCGTTTTGTTCCACTCTTTGAGTCTACCTTTAATGTGTTTGAGCCTGCAGTGAAGCAGGAACATCTTTGTACCTTGAAGGTGAAGATCTTCCTTCCACCATTGTTTAATATTTGTGAGGAAATCTGAATGTGTGAGCCAAGCATTCTCAAACCTGAAGGGGGTGTTCCTTGATTTGCCAAAAAGGGAGGCTTCTAATTGGATAGGTCAGTGATCTGAACCCCCAAAAGGTAAAATGAGTGCAGTAATGCTGCTTATCCTGAGAAGAAGTTCCTCTGAAACCATAAATCTGTCCAATTTTGAGGCCACTTGGGTAGGGCCTCCTCTTTTGTTGTTCCAAGTGAAGATCCCATTGCTTGTTTCCATATCAACCAATTTCATATTGGTGATGAAGTTCTGGAAGGAAATTAAATATCTCCCAAGTATTCTAGTTCCTCCTTTCTTCTCCATGAGTGATTTTGTTATGTTAAAATCCCCTCCAAGAATACATGGTAAAGCTGGGTATCTATTCTTCATATCCTCAAGAGTTTTAAGGAGTTGAAGTTTGTCCTCCATTGGTTGTGGACCATAGACATTGGTGATCATGTAACATTGCATGTCTCCCACTGGTTGGAAAATCAAAGAAAGGTGATTTCTGGATGCCTCCGCATCAATCACACCAAATTTCTGTGGATCCCAAAGAGTGAGAATACCACCAGCAGATTTGTTTTCCTTAACTTCAAGGTATTCATATCTATTCACCCATTTTCTATGTTTTTCATGGATCTTCTCCACTGAGCATTTTGTTTCCTGTATGACTACTATGTCAGGTTTTTCCTCTCTAATCCTTTTACTAAGATTCCTTTGTTTTCTTCTACTCCCTAGTCCTCTAATGTTCTAGGTATTGATTTTCATTGAGGTGGGGTTATAAAGGAGTAACTAGAAAGGTATTTCGTCCTTCCTGAATCAATCATGAGCTTGCCACACTCCAGTAGTAATTCCTTCTGTCTCTTTCTACCCCCCCTTTTGCCTGGATTCTTTGTTAATTTTCCAGTTATTAATCCTATTGAGGAGGTTCCTTTGTTTTCGTGGTTGTCATGTCCTATTTTGACTCCTGTAGCTGTTTGATGTGTCTTGTTAAGGAATATCTATTGGAATTTATCCACGTCCTCTTGAGGGATGGAGTTTATTCCCAAGTTTCCGCCGTGTTCTAGAAACTTTTCCAGCTCTAGGTTCTCCCTTTCCAAGGTCTCCTGCAAATCTTTATCCTCCGTACCACTTTCACTTTGATTCATTTCCTGGTCTTTTTCTACAACCATGGTATTCAAATAATCCATCGTGTGTTCATTCTGCCCCTGAATGTACTCCACGCTAGTCTCTTTTTATTTCCCCCTTGCTGTCTAATTCTCTGCACTCTCTTTATCCCCATCCTCGACTTCTTTTTCTCCTAAGATCTCAAAGCTGTTGTAACTTTTTGTTTTATCATTTACACTATGGCTCTTTTGTGTCTTCCTTCCTCCCCCTTTTCCTTACCCTCCCACTTTGGTGAAACCTGTCTGGTCTTTTCCTTTGTTGGGATTTAGGTTTTCCTCCCTTCGATTGAGTGGACAGTCTCTTGATAGATGCCCATGCTCATGACATTTGTGACATCTGAATGGGATATTTTCATAGTCAACTGCTTGAACCCATTCCTCATCATAGACTTCTAGAATGACCTCATCTGGAAGGGCTCCTAATAGGTCCATCTCCACACAAATGGGGGCATAGGATGCATATTTTCCCCTTAGAGTTGCCTCTGAAATCTTTAAGAAATGACCTAATTTATTGCCTATAGCTTTTAAAGTCTCTGGCATCTAGTAATCTCAAGGTAAGGAGTATAGTCGAATCCATACTAGTACCGAAGTGAAGGTTTCTCGTTTAGGCACAAAGTTCATCGTCCATGGCCTCATATAGAGCCCAACAACTACAAAGAAGTATGGCCCTCCTTCAAAGATTCTGTCTCTGGCTCCATGTTCGTAAACACCACAATGAGAAAACCTTTGGATCTAAGATGAATATTTAACTCCCCCTTGGTTTCCAATTGTATTTTATCCAGCTGTACAACACTTTCTCTGATGGCCAGATTCCCATAAATTTACATATGATGGCATAGTTAGCCATGTGGTCTCTGTGCGCTTGCAGAGCTGGGTCGTTCAAAATGACTCGAGGTTTAGTTGTGGTCTTGGGTTTACAGGGCCCCATCTTAGCTCTATCCTCTGACCCTTGACCTCTGTCTTCCGCTTTTTCCTCCCGATAGTCTTCTTTGTGGGCTCCTTGATGTGCATTGGTTTTGCTACCTTCCGCCTTATGAGTTTTTGTGTCTTTTGTCTTGACCTCCCAGGGCTTTGGAGGTTTGTTCTTTTTCCCTCCTCTTCCTCTGTCTGCTACCATATAACTGTAGGAGGGAGTGGAGCTCCCTCTTCCCTGTGTCTCCATGGATGCTTGGTACTCTCTGCCACTGATTTTCGCTAAACCCTAGAACCAGAGCTCACCTCCCAGAATCTCGAGAGCAAAAAAATTATGTTATTATTGTGTTCTTTTCATCCAGGATTAAAACACATTTCACTAGGTTAAACACTGAATAAATATATACTTGAGTTATGGAAATCAAGCCAATAAAATCTCAACCAACAATGACATGACATGAAAATAATTATTATAGAAGCCTTTAAACAACATGAACAACTAGGATTTATATGACCATAATATATAATTACCACTTCCAAAATAACATGACAATACTGTTTTCAAATTCACAAATGTAAACGAAATTTCAAGGCAACATCAGAAACTCTCTTAGATCAACATATAAATTTGGAAATAATTATTCAACCTTTAACCTAGCCAATTTTTTTTGTAACCCAAGCATAGATGAGAGGCTTGTTGGCTATGCATTGTTTAGGATTAGGTTGTGAAAACATTTTTTCACAATGTAATCCTAGTCAATGCATATCCAAAAAGATTCTCATCTATCCTTGGGTTAGAAACAATTTTTGTAAGTTGAATTTAGGCTTCTGTGATTCATATCAAGTTTATTAAGATGGTTTTTGGCAATAATCACATCAAAATTCATTTGTCGACGTGTTTTGAACCAACAAGTGTGGTTCATCGTAAGGACGAGATGAAGAATCAGATCATGACAACAAGTTAAATAGAGAGATCAATCATTCAATGACTATAAAAACAACTACTTTTGACCAAGGAAACAACTACAAAGAATTGGGCAACAACTACATTTGACTGGACCAAGAGACAAGGAAAGGAATATTAATTATTTAATTAAATAGTTAGTTTGTTAAATCAATTAATTATTATTTTTATTTGTAACAAATAAATATGTTTATAATTAACTAAATTGTTTTAATGAACTTAAACCTAAAACCTAAATATTTTAATTTCCTCTTTAATACATTAAAACTACCCAAAGATTTGTATTATTATAGGACTATTATAAAACTAATGACTGGTTAGTTAATTAGTTTTTTTCCCCTTGGAAAATCGTAATTTTCGTTAATAGGAAAATTACCTGCTGTAGATGCTATGAGCATATGCAAATGTAGTGGCTGTGTGCCAGTTCAAAAATTTTAAGGTCCCAAAATATGTTCTCCACGCAGGGAGGCAGTCTTTTAATAGTACTGCATAATTGACATAAAAAATAACTACTCCACACAGAGAGTATTCCTGAGAACATGTATTGCTATGTGCATATACATAGTTAAAATAAATAGAAATAAAATAATCAAAATTATCATATGTTTTCAGGCTCCTGTTGTGCCTATTCTGCATGGTCCATATATGGCTAGTGGTAGTATTGGAAATGTTCACCTCCCCGCTGCTCCTGGATCATCTAGATGTTGCGTGGCTTGATCGCTACCTCTTTGGAAAGTTGGTCAGCGATGGAGTTTCGTTCCCTATATATGTGATGACAAACGAAATTGTCAAAATATGGGATGTATCTATGCACTTCATCCAAAATATGTCCCAATGTGAATGTGTGGCAAGTTGTGGTTTTGTTAATCCAGTCACAAACAATTTTTGAATCACCGAAAATTTGTAGATTATGAAATTCTTTTTCTATAGCAAATTGGATGAGGTAGTTTGCAGTGGAGAGTTCAACAAAGTTGTTGATGCCATTTCCAAGTCCCATTTGGATGTGATAATAATGGGTATCCGATATATGTAGGACAACCCCACCTCCACATCCCGTGTCTTGTGCAGAGCCATCAAAATATGCCCAGGGCTTTGTGTGATCGATGGATTTCGGAATGATATTCCTAGGAGGTGTGGCGACCAAGTCCTCAGGGAGGGAGAAATAGTCAACTATAATTATGGCTAATATGGATGTCCAATGAGGGGTGATGTCTTAGAAGATATAGCTATTTCTTGCTATCCAGATTTCCCAACATATGAGTAGGGGAAGATTTCTGGCCTTGGGTGATGTAGTAGACGACCACCAATTTTCCCAAGCTTCCTTGGTAGTCTGTCCCCCTCAGGTAATACGCATGTGAGAGTGGGTAAGGGTGGAGATCCAATGATCAATAGTGACAGGAGAGAAGAGAAATAGATGATCCAGTGATTCAGTGTTGTCCTTACGAAAGCAACACCAATAAGGGCCATATAGTCCTCTTCTAGACAAGTTATCACCTATCGACACCTTTTTTTTCAGAATAGACCACAAAAGTAGTCTAGTACGGGGAGGTGCTTTAAGCTTCCACATGTCTTTCCACCATGTTTCAATGTTCTGTGGTTTGTGTCTATTAGCTAGTAGTAGGTACCCCTCTTTTGGGGAGTATCGACTGTTTTTGCCAGTGGCCCATATGATCTCATCATCCCCTTCTCTGAGTTGAATGTGGGATTCCTGTAGAGCAGTAGTGTAAGTGCGCCAAGCTTGGTGCCATTGAAAAGGGAGGAGTAAGTTGCGGGCTATCTTCCAAGCTTGATGAAGGAAGGTCAATCACTCCGAATCTGCTGCATGAATTAAGTGGGTGATACCTTTCTCGTTGAGGTTCTGGAGTAAGTCCCGAGGAAGCTGATGTGCATTTCTGCATGCTATTCAAGGGTCTCGCCCGATTCTTAAGGATGCCCCATCGGATATTCTCGAGGTTAGACCATCCTGTATAAGGGGCATCGAGTTCAGAACTACTTTCCAGATATTTGAGATCCACGATTTGTTCCAGTTAGGTAGTCTCAACTAATCTAATAGCCTGAGGGGAGCAATATATTTAGCGAAAACAATTTTGGTCCAGAGAATGGTGGAGGTAATTAGATGCCACCATAGTTTGGCTGCCAGAGCAGAGGAAAAGTCCTCCAATTTTTTGATGCCCCACCCCCCCCATTTCTTGGGGATAGATAGGAGGTCCCATCTAGCCCATCCAAATAATCTTCTAGATTGATTGTCTTTCCAAAGGAATCTGCTGCAAAGGTTTTGAATTCGGTTGAGAATGCCTCTAGGAATCCATGTGAGGGACATCCAATAAACTGGGGTGGCCTCTAGTACTTCTTTGATGAGCACGAGTTTGCCAGCTTTGGAGAAATGTTTATGGTACCATATATTGAGTCTTTTCTCGAGCTTGGTGATCAACCATATCCAGTGCGTAATCTTATATCCAAGCGGTTTCAATCTGTACCCCAGATATCTAAGGCCTCCATCTATCTGGTTCAGAGAGAAGGGAAAACTTTGAATAACAAAGTTTATTTCATGGGGGGAACATTTTGAAACTATTATTGTGGATTTAGAGTTGTTGATGGTCATGCCAGTAGTTGTTTTGAAAAGATTGATGGTGTTCTGAATGGTAGTGATGTCACTGATTCCTCCATTTAGAAACATAAGTACATCATCCACAAAGAGGAGGTGAGTTATAGTACAATCCTCTGATAATCTAACTCTTGAGAGTCTACCTCTGTGATGCATGTCCTTGATCAATCTGCTTAGGCCTTCCATAACTAGGAGAAAGAGTAGAGGGGACAATGGGCACCCCTCTCTAAGGCCCCTTTCAGAGCCAAAGAATGGTGAGGCGGCCCCATTGATCAATACGTTGAAGGATATATTGGTGATGCAGCACGTGATCCATTTAATAAATCCTATTAGAAAGCCTAAATGTGTAAGAAGCATTCTGAGGTATAGCCAACTTACCCTATTGAAAGCTTTCGAGAGATCAACTTTGAGGATCATACCTTTGATATTTTTAGATTGGATGGAGTGCAACACCTCCTGAGCTGAACCGATGTGATTCAGGTGGATGTTGGTGGCCACCCACCTATCCCATTTGGACCCCCACAACTGTCTCTTTCAGTCTTTTCAGTTT
>APFE031077024.1:0-18840 GCA_000404065.3 Pinus taeda | reverse complement strand
CCCTCGAAGAGGCTGAATTCTAAGGCGTTGATCTATCTTTTCTATCTTTTCTTGAGCTGGTTTCATAACAAAGAAGGCCAAGCAATCTCAACAGAGATGATGGCTAGAAGATTAGGAGTTGTTGGATCCTCGCCCTTTCCCCTTAGGTCCCCCTTCCACCCCACTTCCCCCTATTTGGTTCCATTTTGGCCTTTTTTCAATTTGGTTTTTACTCCCTTGTCTTCGGGATTGTTTAATTTCCCCTTTATTCCCTTTGCTAGTGCTTTGATTTTTCCTTTGATTCTCATTATCTTTCTATCTAATTAATATTATTAATATTTTATTCTTATTAGTTCGCTTACATTTCATTTTCAAATTGAAAAACATTTTATTAGGTTTAATTTCCTAGTTTTAGTTCTAATATAGTTTTACACTTTACCTGGTTTTTATTATTTGTGATAAATATAAAATTTAAATATAGACTTATTAACTAATTAGTGAGTTAATTAATAAACATCTAGGATTACTCCCTATTTACCCCATGATACCTTTAATAAAAATAAATAAATTTAATATCAAAATTAACTAATTATTTATAAACAATTTATCCCATAAATCTTCATAGAATTTACATTTTATTACTTATGTAGTTACATATATAGTGAAAATAAATAAATAAATGAACTTAGAATCATGTTAACTAATTAACTAACTAGTCATTAGTTTTATAATAGCCCTATAATAATACAAATCTTTGGGTGGTTTTAAAGTATTAAAGAGGATATTAAAATATTTAGGTTTTAGGTTTAAGTTCATTAAAACAATTTAGTTAATTATAAACAGATTTATCTATTTTTTTTTCTTTCTAAATTAGAATAATTCTATTAATGTAACAAAAGTAGTACAAGGAGGCACCGGCCTCTGCAGAGCAAGCCCCAAATTATGCCATGTTTAACAACAAACGACTAGAAAGAGACTGCCTGCACTGGGGAAACCAGTCCAAAACTATAAGAGTTTGCTGCCCACGCAGGGGTAACAGCCTGTAGTGCCAAAGTGTAACAATTTTTTGAGCAATCATCAAAATTAACAACATTGCATTAAAAAACACCATAATAGACCCATAATATTTGGAGCTGGGAACCCAGAACCTGAAAAACATTGACCAGCTAGGTGTCATTAGGAGGAGGAGGTTCCTCCACTATTAGACACCTGTATGCCTCCATGTCATCTTCTACATCATGTTTATCTCTCAGAGTTTCTTCCATGTTCTTGAAGCGACCTGGATTAGTGCATCCTTGAGCTGCTTCTGTGCATCCCTGAGCTGCTTCCAGGGGATTTTCTCTTGTTGGTGGTGTTCCGTGCCTAAGTATTGCGGGCTAGGTATTCAGAGTTTTGTGGCTCCTTTCTAAATGCCATAGTCGCTATTATCTTGGGACATTCCAGTGTGCAGTGAAATTGAAATTATGCAGAATGACTGGGCTGCAGAGATGAGACAGAGGCAGGAGGAGGCTGGGTAGTAGCGTCAACAGGCCAAGGATATGCAGTCTGAGTCCTCCCCCGACTGCTGCGAGTGGCTGGGTAGCGTCTAGAGAACTAAGCTGTCGAAGGGGAGGATGAGTCGGAGGGGGACGAGTTAGAAAGGGACAAGGAGGGGGTGCAATCTTCTACAACCCCTACTACTGCCCTTCCTCTACTACTGCCCCTCCTGCAGCGCATTTGATGACGTAGACGAGGCATGCTCACCTGGGAAAAATTGAGCGGACGAGGAAGAGAAGGAGCAGTGCCAAAGAATGAGTGGTCAATGGGAACAAAAGGACCTATAATCAGCGGTTCAGAGCTGAGATTCAAGACCGAAGAACCAATCCACAGGCAGCATATAAGACTCTGCGAGAAATGTGCACCATCCACCATCTCAATGCAACACAAAACTTGGCAGTGTCTTCCCGTTGTCGTGCACAAGCTCGGCTCTGCAGTACCAGGGAGACAAATGCAATTCAGAGGAGGGGAGCAGGGGGAAGACTGTGTGAAGAGGCCATCTCAAAAACCAGATTGATGAAGCCTCGACCCATGCAGTTCATTAATGTGCCATTAATATCGACAGTGGCTTTTTGTATAAGCTTCTGAGTGGAAGCAAGGGTGGCCAGGTGGCCTCGCCACTTGCCAACCCAAGGTCACTGCATAGTACCTGCGTGCCTAAACACCTACATCTGGGAAAACAGATTTATGTGTTACAAATAAAAATAATAATGAATTGATTTAGCAAACTAACTATTTAATTAACTAATTAACTAATTATTATTCCTTTCCCTGTCTCTTGGTCTAGTCAAATGTAGCTGTTGCCCAGTCCTTTGTAGCCGTTTCCTTAGTCAAAAGTAGCTATTTTTATAGCCGTTGAATTATTGATCTATCTATTTAACTTGTTGCCATGATTTGATTCTTCATCTCATCCTGACGATGAACCACACTTGTTGGTTTGAAACGCGTCGACAAATGAATTTCGATGTGATTATTGTCGAAAATCATCTTAATAATGTTTTGTAAGGTTAACTATTGAAGGAGGATAGGGTTTTCCTATGAAAATCAAAGGAGTTGTCTTTAGTGCAACTTCTTTGACTTTTCAGTGACAAAATCCGACAGAAAAATTTGAGGTGAAACCTTGATTTGTGTTATTTAAACTGGTTTTTTTACTGTATATATGGATTCAACACCCTGAAAAACCCCGAGGGAACTTCAATTGTGCAGGGGTTACCCATTAAGCTTGTGATTTCAATAAATTCATGCCGGATTTTAGAGAAATTAGACCGGAAAAACCCACTGGAAAATCTTCCAAAAAGTCTCACTAAAGACAACTCGACAATCAAATAAGAAAAGTCAACCAAGTTTAAATGAGTTAAATACTAAAGGAATATAGACTTGAGAAGGCATGGTAAAGCCAATAGATATCTCAACCAACATTGAGATGACATAAAAATATTTTTTTCATAAGCCTTTACATAATATAACCAAATAGTGGTTCTATGATTACAAGATGCAATCACCAGAAATAAAATCAACTAACAACAATGTCTTCATAAGAACACATTCACTAATATATCATTATTTTCAATACAACCTTGAAAAAAGTTGTTTATATTAATATATGTAATTGCAAATAAGCATTCAACCATTCTTTTTGAAACCTAATCTTGTTCAATACATATCCAAAAAGCTTATCATCCATGCTTGGATTAGAGATAATATTATTCATTCAATGAACCATTGACTTAATCTCCAAAATTTTATCCAAAAAGAACATCATCAAAACCTTTTTTAAACATTTCAAAACCATTAAGAAATTAATCTATTTTTCGAAGGAAAAATAAGATCCCATGCTAGGATCAGGGGTTTAATGAAATCCCTTACTCTTGTGGTAAGTCATACATTGGCCAATGTTGGGAAATTTAATTGCTTAAATTGCTTTCATTAAATTATCAACCAGGGATACTCGTAAGCTTGTGACGATGCCATGAAAATATATGCAGGAGTAGGCAACTAACTCTATGTTTAACTAAATGATTTCTGATTCAATATAATATGCAAGGGAAGAGGCTCCTAATTGAGGAGGTCCTGGTTGTCCTTCCCTACAATATTATAGATTGAAAAGAAATCATTGATTACATAAAACCATAAACTTGAAATAAAGACAAGAGAATGAATTTTAATTGTTGTTCAGATTCAAATAGAGAGAGAGACTAACTTACTCCCTTGATTGTCCTCTCGTATACTAATCCAAACTAAACTAAGATTCATTCATAAGCATAGGAAATGAAATAACTTGAAACTTAAAAGCAAGAGAATTAATTTCAATTATCATGCAAATCACATAGAGAGAGAGCCTAACTTAGACCTTTGGTTGTCCCCTCATATGTTGATAAGATTTTAATTTAAAACTCATTCATCAATCACAAACAAATCCTCAAACATCTAGGCAATTAAATGAAATAAGGTCTAATATGAAATAAAATGTTTCTTTGATCCTTTTAGAGTGAGCTCAATTCTCTTAAGAACAAAGGGACAAATTATTCCATATACTACACTAAGACAATTTATATCTAAAACTATAGAATGGAAATTTATGTAAAATGAAGCTTTATTCTATTCCATCATAAGTTGGATACATGCGCCAAGAGTCCTCCTTTTGGAATGGAGGAGGTGCTCCTATTTATACAAAAATTTAAGCAACTAACTCATTAATGGGGATCCCACTAATCCCTCATATGGTTACAACCAATATGACACACACATTCCTTTATCCATGATTTTTTCTCCATGAGATATGCTTGATCCCTATCGCAAAATCTCCTTCAAAATCTTCAAAGAGAATTCTAATTTGAGAGTGTTGGAGGCCACATAAGAGTATCTTGGAACCTTCCAAATCACCTACACATGTCACCAAACTCATTCCACCTTTAGGTATAAGAAAATACATGTTATTTTTCTAACTTCTAATAAAAAATTCACTTTAAATACTTGAAATTAATAACTTTGGAAAATGAAAATATAAACCCCTATGGTAATGGAAATATAGGGTTATGTAATGATAATGTGATGAAATGAGGATAAAGGTGAAAATGGAATGAAAATGTATGCTAATTTGGCGGCCCAACAACGAAACTTGGTGCATATTTCAAGCCCATCTCAAGGAACACATTGCTAACATAAAACCATATTTGTATTAACAAATCAACCATTGCCGAGCATTACTTCAAGACTAAACATCTTATTTTTTTGAATCAAATGAATATTTTAGCCTCAACCCCCTTACAACTCTTCATACATTTATTTGTGAAGCAATGGAATTTGAGAAACATTAAAACAACTTTAATCTTGAAGATGATTATAAGCTAAGTTAGTCTTGGAAACCCCTAGTTCATTAGATTAACCATTAAACCCTTCCTTTTGATCTTCCTAGCCTCTATTTATTCTCTCTATCTCGAGATCTCCTTTAAGTTTCCTACTTCCTGGTTTTCCTTGGTTGTTTTGCTTATCCTCTCCCTCCTCCTTTCACTTTTTTGTTTTGCTTTTAGCCCCATCACCCTTTTTGGTTTTATTCATCTTTTCATAATTTATTTATTTTTAATAATCTAAAATTTTCAACTTGTATTAATAATGTTTTTAATATTTTATTGTTTCTTAACAATCAGATATATTGATTTGTTTTAATTACCTTTTAATAATGTCATGATATTTACTTCAATACTTCTTGGGATTTATTCCTTTTAACCCCCTTTTTTCAACATCTTTATTGTTAACAATTTATTGATTATAAATATTTTTTTTTGGACTCCCTTGATCATTATATTCCTTGTTAATTCTCTCTAAACTCTCCTTTAACCCCTTTATCCCTTGTCATTTTTCTCTCATCCTAGAGCTTTTTATCAAACCCTATTTCTTTATTTATATTTTATATCTTTCCAACTTTTATTTGTAAGTTGAACAATGTATTACATCAGAAATTCGAGACATCAACATACATTTGCCATATGAGGTGGTCACACTATGCCACTAGGGAAAATAGGTATATTGCCATCTTCTGAGAGAAAGTCATACGAATAAAAAAATAATTGAAAGTCAACCAGTCTATAAACTAGAAAACTGTAGAAGAAAATCTTTTTGTAAAACATGAAGCTTTAGGAGTCTAAGGAGGTCACTAGTGCAGAGTCTTTAGTTTTGGAACCTAATGGGGCTAAATGATTAGACTCACACTGTAATTAGCTCTCTAGGTCAGCTAGCCAAGTGTCTAGTCTTTCTAGACAAAAAAATTGAAATATTTGAACTTGTTTGATATCATTTAGGGTAGAAAATATGTTGTATTGTTCATCTTTATTTTCCTTTAAAACTCTAACAAGAAGACTTTTGGGTTGCCAATGGAGAGTAATGGGGTTGAGATGCTGCTTCCATCTTCCCTTGGTATGACTATGATTGAAAGCCTAGTGGGAAACATCTTCAATAATATCATAGTATGAAAAAACAAGATGTTTTATCAATAGGCATAGTTTCAAGATGATGAATCTCTTCTTCGATCTCTAGTGGAATAACAACAAAGTAAATATCTATTGCTTCATGAGCCTATGCAGGAGCATGTGTTTGAGTATGAGGAACTTAGCCTACCTCACATCCATGGCCACCCTCACCTTCACAACCACCCCTCCCACCTCGGCGGCTACTTATGTGTCATTGAGGCTGAGTGCTCATAATGGGAAGAAACTAAGGGGACAATGCTTTTGCAGGAAGATTAACAAGGGAGGATTAAAAAGAGGGATAAACTAGGTGATTGAAATAGAGAATAGATATATATATATATATAGAGGGAAAGTGACAAATGGAATTAATAGGAAAGAGGAAAATTACTAAACAAAGATTAAGGAAAGAACATTCAAACCCCCCCTCATTTTCCTCATAATGGAATAACAAAAAAACATCTAACCATGAAAAACCTACAATTGAAATTCCAAAATTAAGGAAAGTTGAGATGAAGAACATTGAAAATACCACTAGCAGAGATGCTTGGCTAGGTCCAAGGAGAAGATTGAAGCAAACCTCTGAAATATCCACAACCTCCATAGAATGAAGGAGACAATTCCCAACCACTCCACCAGTATGTAGAAGACCGACAACGACTTTGAATCCCTGGTTATATCCACTCTAGGAATACTCTATCTTAGAAGGACCACATCTATGGTTTCTGAAGGAGCAATACCCACAACCAAATTGCCATATAAGTCTTCAGACCAAGACAAACCTAATTTTGAAGTAAGGGAAAGGACTAGAGAAAATTGCCATTGAATTTTCAGCATAAATCTAAGATTCTTTGGCCACAGAGCCACCTACGCTAGAGATTGAAAGAAAACCTCATTGTGGACCCTCCAATAAAAACTCCTGGAAAAATAATATAGCGCAAATATATAAAAGTTCATCTCCATCAAACTAAATTCAATTTCATACAAATGAATGCAAGGGAAGGCCACACAACCCCCCATCTTAAATTCCACTAGAGGTGGTGGTGTGGTGGGATCACCCCACAACACTCTTCCCTTTCGCATTTCTCACCCCCATAAGGGGATCTATCCAACTTCTATTCTAATTCCTTCTTATTTAGTAATTCATTTTTAATCCCTTTGTCACTAAAAATAATTTGGGATTGTATTTCTTGTTCCTTAATCTATGGGTCCTTTTCAAACATTATCCTTTTGATCTACCTATTTAATCCTTCCTCCACAATTTGTATCCTTGAAGCTTCTTCCTGTAATGATGGGTGGAGTTTCCACTCAAAAAATTGGATGTTTCAAAACTTTGGACACAATAATTATCCAAAAGGCTATTCTTGAAAAGCAAAATTATTATTGATACTTGAATTAGAAACAAGCTTGGATAAGGAAAATATTAAATGGTGTCAGAGTTAAGCTGTTGCATAAAATATAATAAAAATCCAACTAGCATTGACATCATATAAAAGTACTTCTTGCACAATCCTTTAGAAGAATCACCAACTACAAATTCTATGATTATAAAATTTAGTAGCCACTTCCAAAATTAAATAACTATAGTCTTTCCATATGCACATTTTCATAAGTATATCATAGATTTCATGGCAACATTAGAAGCTATATTTAGAATAATACATGCATATGAAAAAATCATCTAGCTATCATTTTCACAGCCTAATCACAATCAATTCATAGCTGACACGCTTCCCATCTATGCATTAATTAGAGATAGGATTGGTTGGATCAATGCTAAAGGAGGACAAACTTGGGCTAAGTCACTCAAGCCAATATAAATCTAAACTAAAACCAAGATAACTTTATTCAATGTAACACAAACCAACTTATCATCCATACTTGTATTACATATAACCTTGGTTAATTCAAATGTTAGTTAAGATAAGAGTTCCACTTGGTAGAGAATCCAATAGATTTCTCAATGAACAATGACATGATATAGGAAAAAGACTTCCATGGAATTTTAAACAATAAGAACAACTAGGAATTTTATGACTATAGGGAAAATTTCCATTTCCAACATCAAATGAAAATAATGTTTACATAGGTGCATATTGACAAATCTATCACATAAATAAGAAATAAGACTCAATGCTGAGCAGACTACTATATAAGATTCAATTCCCAGGCATTCTAATCTTCAAAAAACATAACACATTTCATTACATATTAAATTTTGTATTTTGAATTTAGCATACAGAATAAGAGTTCAAAGACTAAACCCCTCTAAAACAAAAAGAACACCATGCATAGAAAAATACTAAACCCCAATACTAGACCATGAAATATCAAACCCCACCAAACCAATAATAAGTGCATAGTAGAACTCTAACAACAATATTTCCAAAAAGAAACATCCAAATCATGTGACTTTTTTCATAGGTACATATCCACAAACACATCATATTAAAGGAAAATGGGACTCAATGTAGAGAACACTACATGACATGGTAGCTCACGTGTTCAATTCCTATCTAGTATACTCCAAAAAAATTACTATGTTTTATTGAAAATAGAATTAACCAAAATCATTTAAAATTCTAAAATAAAAAATATGGAGTACAAAAATAAGTAGACATATCAATACAAATATCAAGCCGTTGTTGACATTTCAAATTTCTTGGA
The DNA here is from genome assembly GCA_000404065.3 of Pinus taeda. NCBI lineage: Eukaryota > Viridiplantae > Streptophyta > Pinopsida > Pinales > Pinaceae > Pinus > Pinus taeda. Next base: position 10,195 of record APFE031077024.1, on the reverse strand, counting down.
TGGCTAGTGGTAGAGAGAGTGTTGGCATTGATGTCAACAACCATGGGGAAATGTGTTGGACAATTGTCATGGTATGATGGCTAGTGGTAGCAAGTGTGCTGGCATTGATGTCAACCAAAATAGCATGGTGTGTCAATATTATGGGGAGTCCCATGGTTGCTGCAGTCTCTTGTAGAGAATAATCATAATAGCTAAATTGTTGGAGAAGCCATAATATGATGACTACGATGGTTAGGAAACCCAATATTTGGAGGAATTTTTTCATGATTAAATTTTCTCAAATACTCATGGAAGTGACATATTTGGAAAGTGCTCATAAAGAGCTTTCCAACGATATGTGGACGTTTAGAAATGGCCTCCTCGATCAAAAGTTATTGCCAGTCAAAGGAAGGATTCCCAAGGCCATAGTTGCAGTGTCCAAAAGCCCAGAATCATGGAGGTTTATTAAGTGTTCCAAATAGTCACGCACTAGGGTAGTGAGAACATTTCTCGAAAGCTTAGAAGCCCGGAAACTCAGAAGCCCATAACTTATTAATAAGTGACCTAGGTTCGGGGCTCATGTGTTATGCACAGAACGATAGAAATATAAGGGCTAAATGTTGAAATTGTAGAAATAAAAGGATTCATTTGATTTATGCCTTATTCAAATGGAGATAATTCGATTTTCCACATCAGCAGGATGACTTGGATTGTATTTAGCTAGAGTGACATGGCCTTGTCTACTAGTTAAGTCAGTAAATTCGAGTTTGTAGGCTAGAAGTAGAGTTGTGCATGAGTTGATTGCTAAGGTCTAGAAATCTAGTTGAGTTATTGTTAGCTGAAATTAGTTACTTGAGATCTAGTCATTAGTTGAAGGTCAGTTGAGTAGTTATGAGTATTGTTAACTCACTGATCCCTTAGTTAACTAGTAAATCAGCTAAGAATATAACCAATCATGCATGGATTTAGAATTGCCTAGTTGAGTGGATGGAAAAGGCACATGTGTATTTATAATTGTATAATGTTGAGTGTACAATGCTTTTTCACTGATCGGGTGATCAATTCCCCTTGGATTTGCACAAGGAAATAGTGATTTTACCTATCTTTTAGGAGATTAATTTCCTCCAGGATTGTGCAAGGAAATAGGAGGTTGGCTGAGGCTTGGATTGGCTAAGTGTTGGCTAGGGCAGGTTAGGAAGAAGGAGAACAATTTTACAGTGCAGGGTGTGCTTTAGAGTTGAAGTAAGACATTGTAATTGATTCTCTTTCTCATTTAAATGAATGAAAAGAAGTAGAGGGGTTTTGCCAAGTTGGGTTCCCCTGTAAAATAATTGGGTTCCTTGTGTTTTGATCGTTTCATGTTATTGCATGTGTTTCTATCATGTGTTTTTATTTCCACAAAACAATAGAAATTTTTTTTGTCTCTTGATTTTAGTACGATTTCATTAGTAGTAGCAAAATTCTTGAAATTTCTACATGGTATTAGAGTCTTGGAAGACTACATATAAATCTTGTTCCAAATATTATCTCAAAGAAATTTCGATTTGCAATTTTTTTGTTGCATATTCTATTAAGTACAGGAAAAATATCTTTCAATGGATTGAGGCTAGATTATGCATTGGAGGGCACCTCAGATTTTTGTGCACAAGAAATCCAGCAAAGAGCCTACAACAGGAGCAGGAGGAGATGCTTTGGCATCTCAATTCGAGTTAAATTTCACCCTATTTTCTTGCATGGAAAGAACAGTAAGAGGGAGTGAGTGGTACCTAGATTCTGGCACCTCATATCATATGGTAGGAAACAAGGAATTCTTCAGTAGCATAGAGGAGAAGGATCTCAAATTGCACATAGAATTTGGAGATGATGGGAGGTATAGTACCAAAGAAATTGGTACTGTCACCTCCCATTTTCACCTGAAAAATGTAATGTATGCACCTGTGTTGAAGAAGAATTTGATTTCTGTAGATGTATTGAAGGGCAAAAGTTATGATATTGTGTTCAGTAAGGGAATTTTTTTTTCTAAAGCATGTTGCTACTGGACAAGTGAAAAAAATTGGCATTAGAGTGAAAAATATCTATAAGTTAGAGGTAGATTTTTCCATGCATTTAGATATATCTATAGGAGTGAGGTGGAGAGATGTAGAGCCTTAGTTCGAGAGTTGCAAATATTTGGGCAGGGTCAATAGGAGAGGAGTAGCATACTCTTCTCATGGATCATTACCCTTGCTACATGGGACACAATATTCAGTAGCGGAAAGAACAATGTCAGTTGATGCAGTCATATTTTGAGTGAAAGTTGCAAAATAGTTGCAATCAGATGCTGAGGAGCACATATAAATATTAATCACAGTGTAGGAGGCATAGTTCAAAATCAACAACAATTTAGTTTTCCCAGTAGACAATACAAAGAATTGTAGCAATTAGATGCTTATGAGATGGTTGCAACTCAAAGACATAATTGATTCAATATTTTGGATGCTTCTCAATTGCAGTTGTTGCAGTAGAAACAACAACATTGAGAAGTAGCGTTATTTGTGCTACAATACATTCTACATGAGTTGGATTGGGGTTATGTAGAACCATTCTCTTGCTAAGAGGGAGTGTTGAAATTGTAGCAAGAAAAGGCTTCATTTGAATTGTGTCTTCATCAAATGGAAAAAAATCAATTTTCCACATTGGCAAGATGACTTGGATTGTAGTTAGCTAGAGTGACATGGCCTTGTCTACTAGTTAAGTTAGTAAATTTGAGTTTGTAGGATAGAAGTAGAGTTGTGCATGAGTTGGCTGCTAGATCTAGTAATATAGTTGATTTTTTGTTAGTTGAACTTAGTTAACTGAGATATAGTCATTAGTTGAGTCAGTTGAATGTCAGTTAAGTTGTTATGACTGTTGTTATCTCACAGATCTCTCAGTTAACTAGTCAATCAACTAAAAATATACCCATTCATGCATGGAATTTGAATTTCCTATTTTAGTGGATGGAAAAGGCACATTTGTATTTATAATTGTATACTATTGAGTGTACAGTGCTTTTGCACTAAGCAGGTGACCAATTCCCCTTGGATTTACACAAGGAAATGAGGAATTTACCTATCTTTTAGGAGCTTAATTCCTCTAGTATTGCACAAGGAAATAGGAGGTTGGCTGAGGCTTGAATTGGCTAAGTGTTGGCCAGATCAGGTCAAGAAGTAGGAGAACAATTTTACAGTGTAGGGTGTGCTTCAAAGTTGAAGCAAGACATTGTAATTGAGACTCTTTCTCATATGAATTAATGCAAAGCAGTGGAGGAGTTTTTCCCAATTGGGTTCCCTTGTAAAATCATTGTGTTCCTTTTGTTTTGATGGTTTCATGTTATTTCATGTGTTTTTATCATGTGTTTCCCTTTCCACATAATAGTAGAAGAAATTGCTATCTCTTGATTTCAGTTCAATTTCATTAGCAGTAGCAAATTTCTTGGAATTTCTATACTAAAGCGTCGACACAAGGTTATAAAAACAACAAAGAACTAGGGGAATGGAAAGTTATAAAGGGAGTTTAACCCTTGTAAGCAAGCAAAGAGTTCTAGTGCCTAGAGGCTTAACCGAAGGTCATAACACCCATTTCTATGGCGAAGAAAAAGGAAATACACTAGGGGGAGGGTGTTAAGGCCAAGTGGGCCATACCCAGAAACCTGCAACCCTATAAGGTATATGAAATTACATTTTATAAGAAGTTACAGGCACCAGGGTATCCAAGCTCTAGCTTAGTAGGGGCATATACATATATATATATATATATTATATATATATATATATATATATATATATATATATATATATATATATATATATATATATATATATATATATATATATAATATATATATATATATGAGTGGGGCTAATAGGAAGAGGCTAGTGTGGCATGCAGGATGCCAATAGGTGGAAAGTGGGTCAAACCCAGAATCTCCAATAACCAAGTGCAAAGGAAGAAGAGTGACATTGCCAGCGGTGCATAGAAGTGGGCTAGGCCAGAAGCTCGAAAGCATGTAAGGAATAGGGAATTCATTTTATAAAATTCTACATGCATGCCGACATCTAGGCTTTAGCTTTGCAAGGGCTAATAGGTGAAAAAAATAAATCATTGAGATTTTATGGTAAGTAACATAGTTGGGTGATGGAATTTTTTGTCAACATTTGAAAGTCCGCCAAAAGTCGAAAGGTGTGCCCAACTCTTGGTTTTGTAGTGAGTTCACATGTTTTTGTGACCAAGGGCCATGTGCTAATAACAAAATAAAGAACACCGTGGGGATATGGTAATGGAGATTGTAGGCCATTCCTGGAGGCATAACCCAAAAGTTTAAATAATTGCATTTTATAAGAGGTTATGGGCATGTGGGCCTCTGGGTTCATGTTCTATGCTGCGATTTGGAGGAGTTGACAACTTCTGAACATATGTTTAAAGGCATGGATGGGTGGATAACTTTGAAGAGAAATCATCCATATTTGGAGATTATGCCAATTTGGCTATTTTCCATAATTGGGTATTAGCAAGAAAAAGCGTGGAGGACATATATTTAGTGACTGGATGAGTCGACAACTGTTTAAGGGTTTAGCTCCTTAGGCATGGATGAATCAACAGTTGGTTGCAAGGAAACAAGGACCATGGTGAATATACGCATTAATGGATTCAATGGCGTCTGTTGAAGGCAAGAGATTGAGGCAAAGAGGACCACGATTTTCAGAGAAGTAGTTGAATCCATAACAATCATGCTTGAGCTCTCTTGCACATCGAGAAGAATTTAATTGAAAATATGGCTTGGTGCATAATTTCCATACCTACGTGCTCCTCATGTCATGATGAGATAAATGAGAAAATTAACCTAGGAGTAATGGAGATTAGAACAAGTTCAATAATTCCATGCCAAAGTATATTATAGAGAGTTGGAGTGTCATGTTGCGTGTACATGCAGAATTGAGTGTGCAAGTTGACTGAGATTGAATTCTCAATATGGAGAAGTGGTCAAAGCCCATTCTTCTATTTAATGACGTTGTAATGGCAAGTAATTAGACGCATCAACAGGTTGGAGAGCCACTGGGAGTATTCACTTGGGTAGCATGGATGGCAGAGTAAGGATAACAAAGAAAACATCGCTCACTGTGTAGTAGTGAACCAAAACCCAAGATTGCAATTGAGCAATTTGGGGGGGTGCAACATAGTTGAGTGAGTTGAGTGGAGATCTCTGGGAGTAAGAAATGCTGAGAGCAAGGAAAATTTTAGGGTCTAATATTCGTAGATGGGCTAATTTTCCATGCTTTTTCTAAAAAAAAGATTCGTTAATTCCCAGTTTTTCCTAAAAATGATTCACCCAAATTATATAAGAACAAATTATTTTACCTTAAAAATCACCAAAATTTTATAGAGACTATATAAAATGATTAGAAGTTTGAATATTTTTACTAAAATATCACCAAGCATTTTATAGTTTGCATATTATGGATTAGTAAGATTCTCCAAGGTTTCTAATATTTAAGATAAATTTCCATCCTTAAAATTTTCCCTGGCTGAGAGTAGGCCAAGTGTGCCTATTCTGCTGTGAGAGGTTGGGAGAGCCTATGGAATAGAAGGGGCCAAGAGCTGAGTATATGTTGTTGAGTGCAAAGGGTTGAGAGGTGAGCTGATGTATGTTGTTGAAGTGTTGAAGGCTGAGAGATGTTATGTTTATAATGAATGAGGACCGAGAACAATGAGCTGCTGCAATAAGGATAGTGAATGATAAGTGGGCTGAATAAAGAGAAGGTTGCAAAGGAGAATAGAGAGTTGAAATCAAGAAGAGTGGATGCAAAGTACACAAAACATTAATTCCCTATTAAGTGTGGGTTGGAGCCTACATACAAGAAGTTTGTGCTTCCATCTCTAGTGGGTATCTGAAGAAAGATTGGGGGTTGGTTCCTCCTGTAAGTTGGTGCTTGCATAAATATAGGGAGCTACAATTTGGTTCTTGCAACAAATACATGAAGTTGGTGCTTCTGGTAAGATAATTAGGTGTTTGTAGAAGAAGGGAGTTGGTTCTTCTAGTAAGCTAATCTGGTGTTTGCAGAAGAAGGGAGTTGGTGCTATCAAACAATCAAAGGGAGTTGGTGCTTCCTGTGAGTTGTGGCTAAAAAAAAAATTGATGTAATGGAGTAGGTGCTCATATTTACATCAATAACAAAAAAATCTTTGGTGTTTTTTATCCCAGAAGGGTTTCCACATTAAACCTTTGTGCCATGTGTTTTCTTCTCATGATGTGTCTGCTTGTGTTGATTCATATGGATGCTGTTATGATTTGTTAATGGTTGCTCTCATATAATGGATGCCAAGTTTGAATGAGAAAATATAATTTGGCATGAAATTTTAAATTAATTTTAATATTTATTCACCCCCCACTCTCAGTATTAACAATTTTTCCAACAATTGGTATCAGAGCCTCGTTCCTTCAAGAACAACTTAACTACTTGAAGGTAGATCAAAAGGAAACATGACTAATCAAGTGTGCCTATCACTAGAGGAAGTTCCATTTTTGAATGGATCATACTATGTTCTCTGGAGGATTAGAATAAGAACCTATTTAATGGTAATCAATGAAGATATTTGGCTGTTTGTAGAATATGGCGAGAAGAATGAGTTTGATACAAAAGCGAAGGAGATTATCATGAAAGGGATATCAAAGCCATATGTTGATAAAATTAGGCATTGTGAGACAATAAAGGAAATGTTAGATAGACTGCAAGGTATGTATGGAAGAGATAACAATGTGGCTCAAGAGAAGGATGAAGAACCTTGTTTCTTAAGTAGTGAACTAGAACATACAAATGTTGGTGATGGAAATGCTAAACAAAAGATGAAGAAAACTTCCTAGAAAAGAGGTGCCGAGGATATATAATATCTTCCTCTTAATGCACAAATTACTGCTTATCACTCTCAAGATGAGGATGAAGAAGAATTAGAAGAAATTCCATGCTGCTCAATATCTATGTTATTAATCTGTGATAAAAGAAAAGAAATAGGTCAATCATTATCTGGATGTTCATGTGAATCACTTTAAGATAGAGATAGACACGCATCTAGTAGTATTAATGAAGATAGACCTACCTTAGTAGCAATAGAAAGTGAGGGATCCTTTGAAGAATAAGAGAGTATATCTCATGAAGGGAATCAGAGTATCCTTTGTAGTGATGAAGATGGAATACTCCTCAGGCTTGCGGAAGATCCCACTGACACATAGAGGAATGTAGATCTCTGTGGTGACTCAACTAGCACCTCTGATAGTGAAGAAAAAGATCTAGATGAAATGATATATTTTATGAGGAATATGATCTCTACTCTAAAAGAGATAAAGGATCCTAATTATGAACCACATTATATGGTTTGAAACGTCGACCAAATCTCAATAATGTGATTAATCTGAAAGACAACTTCATCTGCAATATGGATCACAAAAGTCTACGATCTAGATAAAGGATATATTAGAAGAAAATATCAAGCAAAAGGAGCAGTTACATGAACATGAGCTTGAGAATGAGAATTTGAGAAAAAACATAGTTGATCTAAATGCTCAACAAGAAGAGGCTAGCAGGGTGAATGGGATGTCAACCAATCAACTAAATGAAAGGGAACCCCATTGTGAGAGACTACAAGCTGAAGTGGTCTCATTAAGACATGACCTAGAAAGGGTAAGCAAAGAGTTATCTCAATATAAGAAGCTTGAGGAGAGCAGGAAGGCCTTGGATGAGATGATTTCTAAGCAAATATCCCCTCTCACTATGTCTAGTTTAGGGTTTAAAGAAGATTCAAGATCCAAGAAAGCAAAGGCTGAAGGGTCGACTTCCCAGGTAAACGTAGTTAAATATTCCAACAACAACAAGGGAAAATAAGTTGTTGGACAACTATATAAAGGAAAGAAAAAACAATAAGAGAAGAAAAGGTAGCAACAAAATGGTAAGAAACAACAACAAGGAGAGAAACCAAAGAGAGCTAAGCAATAGTAAGAAATATTGCAAGGCACCAATGCAATTTGCCATGGAAGGAACATGAAGAACCAACATAGGTCCTTTCCCCATCAAGGAAAAAGACCTCAAAGAAAAGGTATCTTAAGTCATCAAAATCCTTTTCATGGTTATTGTTTTTCTTGTGATAATTTTTGACATAAAGCCATGGATTGTAGATAGAATGCAAGAAAATAGAGTGTGTGGAGCAGTAGCAGGAGAAAGCATGTTGGTAGTAGTAAAGGCTTTGATAGTAATGCTACTAATTATAGAAATCCTTCCCCCCCCCCACTCTCTTGTGCTATGTCAAATGCTACAATTATGACAATCCTAGGCACAAGATAACAAGCTGCAGATATGAGAAGAATAATCTTGCTTATCAACATATGCATTCAAATGGAGTAGCTCAATACTTGAGAATGAGAATAGACAATGGATCAAAGGATAACAAGTATGTCCTCATTGCTTTGTGTCAAATGTGAAAGTTGAAAATAGGAGAAACAAATCAGAAGAAAAATCCTCTTACCCTCTTATTAGACCCCTCTATAAGGAAAAAGGTAGCAATAATATATGGGTGAAGAGAGAGGAACGAAAGGAAAATATCTCTCTAGCCTTATGTAGCCAAGAGAAAACCCCAAAAAGGGTAAGGAATAAGTTGGAAAACAATTCTCCTATTAGGACTCGACCATTGAAGGTCTGGAAGAAAAAGGAGGACAATCTACTAAAGGGGAGTAGAACCTCTATTTCTCTTCAGTAAAGGAAGAGAATGGCCTCAAGAGAGGCTGGATAAGTTAGATGCATGTAGCTAGAATGTAATTATCAGAGAGGTGCATCTGAATTTTTAAGGTGTGGGTGAGTCCCCTTGCTAATTATAGTGATGGATTTGGTTTATTTTAAATATATCAGCAACATAGGAGGAAGCCAAAGGAGAGTGTGACTAGTTTGGTTTCAAATGGGGTTCACAACACATTATGTTGTGAGAAGAATATGAGCTGTAACAGAAGTTTGGAAGGCCCCACAATCAACTCAGGACCGTAGGATCAATCCCCACATAGAAGCATGGAAGCGGATGTAGGAGATCGAAGAGAACCGACTCAAAGGGAGTTGCTCTAGTAAGTAGTAGAAGGAAATCATTTTCAACTTCAAGAAGAAAGATTGCTGAGTAAATGAAAGGTTTGCACCTTGGGTGAAATACCCTTATTTCATTTAAGTGGTAAATTTGATTATGCTTAGAAACCTTGTGTTCATAAACACATTTGGTACTATATTTACATGTCCTTCTGTTGTCAATTGGTATCACTATGTTAATTGGTAGTCTTAGGCTCATATGGAGTAGCCTTTTCATGTGAATCGACATTTCTTTTTGAGAAGAAGTCAAGGAAGGTTCCCTGGTACAACATCTAATTTGTATCAAATTTTTGGTGCAATTAGTGTCATTTAAGCAATCATCCCTTTTTGGAGTAGCATGATCTTAGGGGGAGTAGTGTTGATTGTTAGGATGCTCAAGTGAAGTGAGTAGAGTCTCAACAACAACAACAATGGTGAAGATAAAGCCGAAATGCATCACTATTGGCTGGTATTTGCATGCAACAACTATACCATGAGAAATTTTAATTGGTACAAAAGATGCATTTGCAAAAAGAGTACTCAACCAATGACCATAATGCATTCAAAACTAGGGAAATTCAAAGAAGTGGAAATATACGTTCAACGGGAGCATATCACAGATGTCTAGTTCCTAGAGTAGAAGTGGCTATCAGACAACTCAACGACATATTTACTAATGCCTGATTCTTGTATATGTCTTTGTTTATGATGTTTTTAGCTAATCTTAGATGATAGACTTCAAGTTTCCCATCATGAAGATATCGATCCTAGAAGAAGAAGAAGTTTGCAAAGAAGAATGCACATCAACAACCAAACCCTCTGTCATTGACAATTAGTTATTGCAAGGGGGAGAAGAAGTAGCTTGTAGCCCTTTTCCATTGATGTTAAAGTGGGAGAGAAGCTCATTGGAGCGTAATTTTTTGTTGAAATGTGGCAACAAGAATATTCCAATTTAATTTGTCCTTGAATTAAATTGTGAATTAAAATCGAATTTAGACTTAACAACTACTTGGAAATAATTAATTAAGTTATTTTGACTTAATTAGTTGGAGAAATTCAAGTTAGAAGTCTTTCTGAAGTCATGCAAGAGTTATCCCTTAAAT
>APFE031077023.1:8536-19093 GCA_000404065.3 Pinus taeda | reverse complement strand
GCTAGACTACATGTAATCGAAATATCAGTGTTCTACATGATTCTCTGCGGAGCTTATGTGTTTCTTGTTAAGCATTTCACCCCTCTCTTCTCTCGGGCCTCATGCTTTAGGGCATCTGTTACACAGTAATTGTCCCCATTGGTCACTGTCCCTGTTACCCCTGTTTTTGTACATTGGAGGATACATTCCGGGACCTTTGAGCAGTGACATAGCCTAAAAACACTTGCATTATGTTCCCCTGAGTATGTACTTCATGTTCCCTGAAGACACCTTCTTCAAATTATCCCTGAAAAGTTCCCTTTTTTCCATTGGCGCAGGTACACAGTGTCTTATCCGCGCCAATCACTAAGATCCTCAAAAGGGGTGCGCCCATTGGCGCTCTGTCCTAGAACAACACTCGCGCCAACTAAGTTTGGTAATGATTTTTGGCAAACGCACACCCATATGTTTTTTCCTTTCAGATCATGAAGTCTTTTGAGGGAAAAAATCCATCTGATAGAGGTCGAGAGTCATCATCTATCCTTGACATCTATCCTCAGTAGCTTTTCGGAGATAATGGCGATCCACAATGGGCGTCCTGGTGCATTGAATCTTCCTCCCTTCTCCATTTATAAAAGTCTATCCTCATGCATTAGACAAGCTAGTTCTGGAGTTCTAAGAGAGTTCTGGAGTTTTGGGAGTTCTAGAGTTCTAGGAGGTCTGGAGTAATGCTAGTTGTGATTATGCTTGTCTGGAGTGATAGTAAGAGTCTTGAAGCATAGGGAGGTTATGCTACGGGAATCCTGAGAGGGAGAAGGTCTATTGCAAGGCATGCATAGCTGCTCGCCCAGCCAGAGAATAGGTTCAACGTCATAACCTTGGTTGTATCTTTCTCTGCCTATCATTCATTGATAGATGACTACTGTTATGGTTCCATTCTCATTTGTCTTATAATGGTTAATGTGAATTACATCCTTTCTGACTGATGTATAGTTGCTTTTACTAGATTTTACGCTTGTGTTTGTCTTCTCTTTGCTTGTGCAGGTGTCCGTCCACGAGGATAATGGAGGATTGTGACCGGCCGGAGCGAAGGAGCAAGAGCGACATCTCTTCATCAAACATAGCGCTGGAATCCAAGTAGGTGCTCATTACCCACTTTGTAATTGCAACTAGGAAGTTGCAGAGTAGCATTGATTGATTGTTGCTGGACCCGTTTTGGGCTAGTGGGATCGCCTCTGTCCGCAGAGGGGATTTACCTGTTCAACAGCGTGCATGTGAACTCGTTCAGGAAGGTCGTTCGGGCGGGTCGTTTGGGTGAACTCGTTCAGGCGGGTCGGGTGAGGCCGCACGTGGGCGAACGAGCCCTTATCGAAAAATGCTAAGTTGTGACCCGAGGATGGCTTTGTGCATGTTCGTGCAGCTCGTTTGCCCGGCTCTCCCTTGTCCCTTCGTTTCGGTGAGTCGTTTGAGGGCATGCGTGTGAACTCGTTCGAGTGAGTCGTTCGGGTGAACTCGTTAAGGCGGGTCGGGCGAGGACGCACCCGAGCGAACGAGCCCGTATCGAAAAATGCTAAGTTGTGACCCGAGGTTGGCTTTGTGCACGTTCGTGCAGCTCGTTTGCCCGTTTCTCCCTTCTCCCTTCGTTTTGGTGATTCGTTTGAGCGCGTGCGTGTGAACTCGTTCAGGCGGGTCATTCGGGCGGGTCTTTCGGGTGAACTCGTTCGAGCGGGTCATACGGGCGGGTCATTCAGGTGAACTCGTTCAGGCAGGTCGGGCGAGGGCACATGCGGGCAAACGAGCCTGTATCAAAAAATGCTAAGCTGTGACCGAGGTTGGCTTTGTGCACGTTCATGCAGATTGTTTGCCTGACTCTCCCTTGTCCCGCCGTTTCGGTGAGTCGTTTGAGGGCGTGCGTGTGAACTCGTTCGGGCAGGTCGTTCAGGCCAATCGGGCGAGGACGCACGCGGGCGAACGAGCCCGTATAAAAAAATGCTAAGTTGTGACCCGAGGTTGGCTTTGTGCATGTTCATGCAGCTCGTTTGCCCGGATCTCCCTTCTCCCTTCGTTTCGGTGAGTCGTTTGAGGGCGTGCTGTGAACTCGTTCGGTCGGGTCGTTCGGGTGAACTCGTTCAGGCAGGTCGGGTGAGGGCGCACCGGGGCGAATGAGCCCGTATCGAAAAATGCTAAGTTGTGACCCGAGGTTGGCTTTGTGCATGTTCGTGCAGCTTGTTTTCCCGACTCTCCCTTGTCCCTTCGTTTCGGTGAGTCGTTTGAGGGCGTGCGTGTGAACTCATTCGGGCGGGTCATTCGGGTGAACTCGTTCAGGCAGGTCGGGCAAGGGCGTACCCGGGCGAACGAGCCCGTATCAAAAAATGCTAAGTTGTGACCCGAGGTTGGATTTGTGCATGTTTGTGTAGCTCGTTTTCCCGCCTCTCCCTTGTCCCTTCGTTTCGGTGAGTCGTTTGAGGAAGTGTGTGTGAACTCGTTCGGGTGAACTCGTTCAGGCAGGTCGGGCGAGGGCACACCCAGGCGAACGAGCCCGTATCAAAAAATGCTAAGTTGTGACCTGAGGTTGGCTTTGTGCACGTTCGTGCAACTCGTTTGCCCGACTCTCCCTTGTCCCTTCGTTTGGGTGAGTCGTTTGAGGGCGTGCATGTGAACTCATTCGGGCGGCTCGTTCGGGTGAACTCGTTCAGGCGGGTTGGGTGAGGGCGCACCCGGGCGAACAAGCCCATACCAAAAAATGCTAAGTTGTGACCCGAGGTTGGCTTTGTGCATGTTCGTGCAGCTCGTTTGCCCGGCTCTCCCTTGTCCCATTGTTTTGGTGAGTCATTTGAGGGCATCCGTGTGAACTCGTTCGGGCGGGTCGTTTGAGTGAACTCGTTCAGGCGGGTCGAGCGAGGGCACACCCGAGCAAACGAGCCCGTATCAAAAAATGCTAAGTTATGACCCAAGGTTGGATTTGTGCACGTTCGTGCAGCTCGTTTTCCCGGCTCTCCCTTGTCCCTTCGTTCCAGTGAGTCGTTTGAGGGCGTGCGTGTGAACTCGTTCGGGCGGGTCGTTCAGGCAGGTCGTTCAGGTGAACTCGTTCAGGCGGGTCGGGTGAGGGCGCACCCGGGCAAACGAGCCCGTATCAAAAAATGCTAAGTTGTGACCCGAGATTGGCTTTGTGCATGTTCATGCAGCTTGTTTTCCCAGCTCTCCCTTGTCCCTTCGTTTCGGTGAGTCGTTTGAGGGCGCGTGTGTGAACTCGTTCGAGCTGGTCGTTCAGGTGAACTCGTTCAGGCGGGTCTGGCGAGGGCGCACCCGGGCGAACGAGCCCGTATCAAAAAATGCTAAGTTGTGACCCAAGGTTGGCTTTGTGCACGTTCTTGCAGCTCGTTTGCCCGGCTCTCCCTTGTCCCTCGTTTCGGTGAGTCGTTTGCAGGCGCGCGTGTGAACTCGTTCGGGCGGGTCATTCGGGTGAACTCGTTCAGGCAAGTCGGGCAAGGGCGCACCCGGGCGAATGAGCCTGTATCAAAAAATGCTAAGTTGTGACCCGAGGTTGGCTTTGTGCACGTTCGTGCAACTCGTTTGCCCGGCTCTCCCTTGTCCCTTCGTTTCGGTGAGTCATGTGAGGGCGCGCGTGTGAATTCGTTGGGGCGGGTTGTTCGGGTGAACTCGTTCAGGCGGGTCGGGCGAGGGCGCCGAGCCCGTATCAAAAAATGCTAAGTTGTGACCCGAGGTTGGCTTTGGGCATATTCATGTAGCTGGTTTGCCCAGCTCTCCCTTGTCCCTTCGTTTCGGTGAGTCATTTGAGGGCGCACGTGTGAACTCATTCGGGCGGGTCGTTCGGGTGAACTCTTTCAGGCGGGTCGGTCGAGGGCGCACCTGGGCGAATGAGCCCGTATCAAAAAATGCTAATTTGTGACCCGAGGTTGGCTTTGTGCACGTCCGTGCAGCTCGTTTGCCCGGCTCTCCCTTGTCCCTTCGTTACGGTTGTTTGGGCACCCATGTGAACTCATTCGGGTGGGTCGTTTAAGGGCGTCCGAGTCAATTCGTTCGGGCGGGTCAGGCGAGGCCGTGCTAGGGTGAACGATCCCATGAAAAAATGCTAAGTTGTGACCCGAGGGTGGCTTTGTACACATTTGTGCAACTCGTTTGCCCGCCTCTCCCTTGTTCCTTTGTTTCAGTCTTGTGTGCGCCCATGTAAACTCTTACGGGCAGGTCGTTCGATGGTACCTGTGTCAACTCGTTCGGGTGGGTCGTTCGATGGTGTCCGTGCAAACTCGTTTGGGCGAGGGCGTCCATGTAAACTCGTGTGGATTGTTGTGGTGCGGTGCCCTGGCTCGTCTTAGTCCCCTTGTGCCCAACCAAATGATACAAGTGACAGGTTTCCTTTTCGTGTGAAAGGTGGGTTGGTAATTGAGTTGTGTTTTCGGGTTTGCCGGAAGGATGGCCTTGGGTCATTTGTAGGGTGGACGATTTTCATGTTCTCTCCATCCCCACTTGGTAGCGCATGAGCGGTAATGTTGGCCATGCTCGTCCTGGGAGGCATATGTGAACAATTTCCCTTCTGCTCTCTAAGTTCTTGGAGCTGTATGGGCTGTTGTGGTGTGGCTCCCCGACTCGTCTTGGTCCCCTTGTGCCCCTCAAGATGATACCAGCGACAGGGTTTCTTTTCGTGTGAAAGGTGGGTTGGAAATCGAGTTGTGTTTTTGGGTTTGCCCAAAAGATGGCCTTGGGTCGTTTGTAGGGTGGCCGATTTTCATCTTCTCTCCATCCCCACTCGATAGCGCATGAGCGGTTACACTTGCCATGGTCATCCTGGGAGGCATATGTGAATAATTCCCCTTCTACTCTCCAAGTTCTTGGAGTTGTATGGGCTATTGTGGTGTGGCTCCCCGGCTTGTCCTGGTATCCTCGTGCCCCTCTAGATGATACCAGTGGCAGGTTTTCTTTCCGTGTGAAAGGTTGGTTGGGAATTGAGTTGTGTTTTCGGGTTTTCGTGAACGATGGCCTTGGGTCGTTTGTAGGGTGGCCGATTTTCATCTTCTCTCCATCCCCACTCAGTAGCACATGAGCGGTAATGTTGGCCATGCTTGTCCTGGGAGGCATATGTGAACGATTCCCCTTCTGCTCTCGAAGTTCTTGGAGCTGTATGGGTTGTTGTGGTGTGGCTCTCGGGCTCGTCCTGGTCCCCTTGTGCCCCCCCAGATGATACCAGCGGCAGGTTTTCTTTCCATGTGAAAGGTGGGTTGGCAATCGAGTTGGGTTTTCGGGTTCGCCTAAACGATGGCCTTGGGTCGTTTGTAGGGTGGCCGATTCTCATCTTCTCTCCATCCCCACTCGGTAGCGCATGAGCGGTAATGTTGGCTATGCTCGTCTCGGGAGGCATATGTGAACAACTCCCCTTCTGCTCTCCAAGCTGTATGGGTTGTTGTGGTGTGGCTCCCTGGCTTGTATTGGTCCCCTCGTGCCCCTCTAGATGATACCAGCGACAGGTTTTCTTTCCGTGTGAAAGGTGGGTTGGAAATCGAGTTGTGTTTTCGTGTTTGCCTGAACGATGGCCTTGGGTCGTTTTTAGGGTGGCCGATTTTCATCTTCTCTCCATCCCCACTCGGTAGCGCATGAGCGGTAATGTTGGCCATGCTTGTCCCGGGAGGCATATGTGAACAATTCCCCTTCTGCTATCCAAGTTCTTGGGGTCATTGTGGTGTGGCTCTCGGGCTCGTCTTGGTTCCCTCGCGCCCCTCCATATGATACCAGCGACAGGTTTTCTTTCTGTGTGAAAGGTGGGTTGGAAATCGAGTTGCATTTTTGGGTTTGCCTAAACGATGGCCTTTGGTCGTTTGTAGGGTGGCCGATTTTCATCTTCTCTCCATCCCCACTCGGTAGCACATGAGTGGTAATGTTGGCCATGCTCATATCGGGAGGCATATGTGAACAATTCCCCTTCTGCTCTCCAAGTTCTTGGAGCAGTATGGGTTGTTGTGGTGTGGCTCCTAGGCTCATCTCGGTCCCCTCGTGCCCCTCCAGATGATACCAACGATAGGTTTTCTTTACGTGTGAAAGGTGGGTTGGCAATTGAGTTGTGTTTTCATCTTCTCTCCATCCCCACCCAGTAGCGCATGAGCGATAATGTTGGCCATGCTCGTCCCGGGAGGCATATGTGAACAATTCCCCTTCTGCTCTCGAAGTTCTTGGAGCTGTATGGGTTGTTGTGGTGTGGCTCCCGGGCTCGTCCTGGTCCCCTTTTGCCCCCTCAGATGATACCAGTGGTAGGTTTTCTTTCCGTGTTAAAGGTGGGTTGGCAATCGA
Organism: Pinus taeda; assembly: GCA_000404065.3. Lineage (NCBI taxonomy): Eukaryota > Viridiplantae > Streptophyta > Pinopsida > Pinales > Pinaceae > Pinus > Pinus taeda. The sequence continues at coordinate 12,814 of APFE031077023.1, read as the reverse complement.
GTTGTGTTTTTGGGTTCGCCTGAACGATGGCCTTGGGTCGTTTGTAGGGTGGCCGATTTTCATCTTCTCTCCATCCCCACTTGGTAGCGCATGAGCGGTAATGTTGGCCATGCTCGTCCCGGGAGGCATATGTGAACAACTCCCCTTCTACTCTCCAAGCTGTATGGGTTGTTGTGGTGTGGCTCCCTGGCTTGTATTGGTCCCCTCGTGCCCCTCTAGATGATACCAGCGACAGTTTTTCTTTCCGTGTGAAAGGTGGGTTGGAAATCGAGTTGTGTTTTCGTGTTTGCCTGAACGATGGCCTTGGGTTGTTTTTAGGGTGGCCGATTTTCATCTTCTCTCCATCCCCACTCGGTAGCGCATGAGCGGTAATGTTGGCCATGCTTGTCCCGGGAGGCATATGTGAACAATTCCCCTTCTGCTCTCCAATTTCTCAGGGTCGTTGTGGTGTGGCTCTCGGGCTCCTCTTGGTCCCCTCGCGCCCCTCCAGATGATACCAGCGACAGGTTTTCTTTCTGTGTGAAAGGTGGGTTGGAAATCGAGTTTCTTTTTTGGGTTTGCCTGAATGATGGCCTTGGGTTATTTGTAGGGTGGCCGATTTTCATCTTCTCTCCATCCCCACTCAGTAGCGCATGGGTGGTAATGTTGGCCATGCTCATCCCGGGAGGCATATGTGAACAATTCCCCTTCTGCTATCCAAGTTCTTGGAGCAGTATGGGTTGTTGTGGTGTTGCTCCCGGGCTCATCTCGGTCCCCTCGTGCCCCTCCAGATGATACCAGCGACAGGTTTTCTTTCCGTGTGAAAGGTGGGTTGGCAATCGAGTTGTGTTTTTGGGTTCGCCTAAACGATGGCCTTGGGTCGTTTGTAGGGTGGCCGATTTTCATCTTCTCTCCATCCCCACTCGGTAGTGCATGAGAGGTAATGTTGGCCATGCTCGTTCTGGGAGGCATACATGAAAAACTCCCCTTCTGCTCTCTAAGTTTTTGGAGCCGTATGGGTTGTTGTGGTGTGGCTCCCTAGCTTGTCTTGGTCCCCTTGTGCCCCTTCAGATGATACCATCGACAGGTTTTATTTCCGTGTGAAAGGTGGGTTGGCAATCAAGTTGTGTTTTCGGGTTTTCCCGAATGATGGCCTTGGGTCGTTTGTAGGGTGGCCGATTTTCATCTTCTCTCCATCCCCACTCGGTAGCACATGAGTGGTAGTGTGGGCCATGCTCATCCCCGTCCCTCTTGCCCATCCCAACGATAAGAATGGTGAAAGTTTACTCGGCGCTCCGTTGAGCGTTTGTTGTTGTGGTCCTAGATGGGAGCCCCAAAACTCTGTCGTGCTTGTGTCACTGCTGTGCCCCTCAGTTGTTGTGAATAGAAAATTTTGATTACGCTGGGTAGCCATGTGTGGCTCCATTGAAATTGGCTCCTCGTTATATTGTTCGCCTCCTCCCTATTTCGTGCGGAGGGTTTTGCTTTTCATGTGAAAGGTGGGTGGTAATTGAGTTGGTTTTTCGGGTTTTCCTCAAGAATGGCCTTGGGTCATTTGTAGGGCGGTCGATTTTCATCTTCTCTCCATGCCCACTCAGTAGCGCATGAGTGGTAATGTTGGACATGCTTGTCCCTGGAGGCATATGTGAACAATTCCCTGACTGCTCCAAGTTCTCGGAGTTGTATGGGTTGTTGTGGTGTGGCTCCTTGTGATGCTTGGCCTCTTCATTGTTCGGCTGTTTATGGCGCTGGTTTCTTCTACTTGTACTCTTTCTGCGTTGGCATTGTCGGTTGAGAAGCATACATTTAAGAGGGCCATGGAAGGGTTTTGGTTGTAAACCACCTACCCTCCCTCTTGCTTGCTTTTTCTGTCGGGTGATGTGAGGCGTTGTTCTCCTTTTTGTAAATTCAAGGGTTGGCATTCCTTTCAAAGTGCACATCGTTTGTGGTTGCGCTGGCTTTGAGGTTTTGATAGATGTGTTGGCCCATATGTTTGATCGTGGGGTCGGATTTTTCCTTGCATCTTACGTGCGTGGCAGGGTTTTGCGGTTGGAAATGTTAAGTCACAACGTTTATGGGCATTTTGTTGTTTCAATTGTGTATGCGCTCATGGTCCAATGGGGAGGAGGCTTGCTACGTCGATGGTGAGGCCTATCTAGAAGAAGGATTTCGAGGTGGAATGCTTCGACCCCCCTCCTTTGCGTGGAGGTGGCCGTAGGGGAAAATTATTCATCGTCCGGTCGGTAAAGCTGTGGGAAATCTCCTAGGTTGCCTGTACGTAGGGTGCGTGGGGTGCGGAGCTGCCCGATTCGTCCTCCTGTTTGGATATGTTCTTTATTGTGTAGCGAGCCTCTTGATTTGCATTTATTTCCTTCCTTTGCCTTCGCATCGTAGTTGCCACAGGCAGTCAATTGATCGAGGTCCACCATTGCTGTTGTCCGGGTGGACTCCTAGGGTGCCTCGGTGCGCGGCGGGGAGGGTCGGGGGGAATTTCAAAGAGAGGTTGTGGGCTCGGTCAGTCTTGTTTTGTTTCCTTCCGTTTCCTTTGCATTGAGGCTGCCGTAGGCGATCATGCGATCGAGGTCCATCGTTGCTGCTGTCCGGGTGGACTCCTAGGTGGCCTCCGTGCGGGGAGGGGAGGGGAAGGTTGGGGGCATGTGTTGTTTCAATTGTGTATGTGCTCGTGGTCCAATGGGGAGGAGGCTTGCTACGTCGATGGTGGGGGCTATCTTGAAGAAGGATTTCGAGGTGGAACGCTTCGACCTCCCTCCTTTGCGTGGAGGTGGCCGTAGGGGAAAATTATTCATCGTCCAGTCGGTAAAGTTGTGGGAAATCCCCTAGGTTGCCTGTACGTAGGGTGCGTGGGGTGCGGGGCTGCCCGATCCCTCCTCTTGTTCGGATATGTTCTTGTATTGTGTAGCGAGCCTCTTGATTTGCATTTATTTCCTTCCTTTGCCTTCGCATCGTGGATTGCCGCAGGCGGTCAAGTGATCGAGGTCCACCGTCGCTGCTGTCTGGGTGGCCTCGGTGCGCGGCGTAGCCGTAGGGGAAAGTTATTCATCGTCTGGTCGGTAAAGCTGTTGGAAATCCCCTAGGTTGCCTTTGCGTAGGGTGCGTGGGGTGTGCAGCAACCCGATCCCTCCTCTTGTTTGGATATGTTCTTGTATTGTGTAGCGAGCCTCCAGATTTGCATTTATTTCCTTCCTTTGCCTTCGCATCATGGTTTTCGCAAGCGGTCGAGTGATCGAGGTCCACCGTTGCTGCTGTCCAGGTGGACTCCTAGGTGGCCTCGGTGCGTGGCATGGAGGGTCAGGGGGCATTTCTAAGAGAGGTTGTGGGCTCGGTTGGCCTTGTTTTTTTATTTCCCTCCGTTTCCTTTGCATTGAGGCTGCTACAGGCGATCATGCGATCGAGGTCCACCGTTGCTGTTGTTCGGGTGGACTCCTAGGTGGCCTCTGTGCTGGGAGGGGAGGGTTGGGGAGCATTTGTTGTTCTGGTTGTGTATGCGCTCGTGGTCTAATGGGGAGGAGGCTTGCTACGTCGATGGTGGGGGCTATCTGGAAGGAGGATTTCGAGGTGGAACGCTTCGACCTCCCTCCTCTGCGTGGAGGTCGCTGTAGGGGAAAGTTATTCATCGTCCGGTCGGTAAAGCTGTTGGAAATCCCCTAGGTTTCCTTTACGTGGGTTGCGTGGGGTGCGGAGCTGCCCGATCCCTCCTCTTGTTTTGATATGTTCTTGTATTGTGTAGCGAGCCTCCAGATTTGCATTTATTTCCTTCCTTTGCCTTCGCATTGTGGTTGCCACAGGCGGTCGAGTGATCGAGGTCCACCATTGCTGCTGTCCGGGTGGACTCCTAGGTGGCCTCGGTGCGTGGACTGGAGGGTCAGGGGGCATTTCTAAGAGAGGTTGTGGGATCGGTTGGTCTTGTTGTTTTATTTCCTTCCGTTTCCTTTGCATTGAGGCTGCCGCAGGCGATCATGCGATCGAGGTCCACCGTTGCTGCTGTCCGGGTGGACTCCTAGGTGGCCGCGCTGCGCGGCGCAGAGGATTTTCGAGTCATTCATTTCTAGGGGAGTGGGTGAGTGATCCCTCATTTTCTTTTCGGTCGGGGGCACGGTTGCAAACTCCAGAGTGGCCTTGGTTCGTTGTGGCTCGGCAGGTCTACCCATTTGTTCGCTATGTTCTGGGCATGTTGCGTGTGCTTCCTTCTTGGGATGCAAGAGGTGCAAGGCATAAAAGTTTTACATGATATTTTGACATCTCTTTGACTCGATGGGTGTTTAGGTTGGCTCTTGGTAA
>APFE031077022.1:0-26895 GCA_000404065.3 Pinus taeda | reverse complement strand
AGATTTGTTGGATGAGAAAACTCGGCTACAGGAAGCCGAGAATGTCCTACAGGATACTTTGACTCGGCTACAGGAAACCGAACAAAGAGAAAGGGAAGGACCCTCGTCACCAAAGGAGGGTGAGCTAGCACCTCCTGGAGAGGAAGAAAGAGAACATGTCCCTGAACCTACCCCTTCACCTAATCTGAACTCCTACTACACCTTCTTTGAGGCAGGATGGATCATACCGCAAAAATTTACTGTACCTCTATTTTTTGCATTAGAAGAAGAGAGGGTCCGTTCTCACACATGGATGCAGATTTCCAAATCAAAGGGAGTAGCTGACATAGGACCTTTACAAGACCAGCTTAAGGAGGTCAGGAGCGAATTCGCCATGGCTAAACATGTGGCTAGTTGCCAACAAGCGCTCCTACAGGAGGAAAATCAGAGGCTGAGGTTGCAGCTGCAAGAACTAAAGGCAGGAGCATCGACATCCTCCAAGGTCGTCATGAAAGAACAACTGAGTACAAAGGAGATGACCACCAGTTTTGAAGAGACCATATCATGTCTACAGGAAGAACAACAACAAACTAAAATTGAAATGCAAGCACTCAAAGAACAGTTGCAGCAAAAGGAAACACAATTGGCCTGCATGGCCAGCTGGGCCATAGAAGCAATTCAATGCAGATCACCTGCAAGATCCTATGGGTTGTTCTTAAAAGATCAATGGCTACAATTTCAGATAAACACTTTGGCACAGATAGGTATTTCAATTCAAAACCCGCATCAATTTTCTGAGTTATGCAGTACTAGTTCAGCGGAAGACAAAGCCAAATTGGCAGAGTTTTACCTTCACAACTTGGCTCTACCTAATGAAGTCTGATGGGATCCCAACATCGCCTTGGGCGACATGCAATTGATGGCGTTGGCCTCATGGTTAAACCATGAAGACCAAAGAGAAAATGAAGTAAAATCAGTCATGAACCGAGAAGTGAAGGAGCCACTGTTAATTAGGCCAGAACTAGAAGACTCGGTGACCCTCATCTCGACACATAAACAATTGGCTACAGACCCCACAGCTTCTCTAAGGTGGATGGACAGACAGGCCCAAGCTATTGCCCACTTTGAGGATATGGAAAGGCTGTTGGGGTGAAATGCTGCTCATGCTTGTCAACGTAGATGGAACACCCTGGGCCACAGCTTACAAATCCGACAATACCATACACCCATCCGGATGAGGGAAGCTTTGGCAAGGGTTGCCCTTTACAAGAAATCCGTTAAAAGCCTCCAAGCCAACTAGATTGGCCTTAAACTCAGCCCACCACTACTGCTGGGTTTGACTGAAGGGAATACAAAAGAAAATGATGGTCAACAATGGGCAGAGGTAGATAGAACAGCAGGATTTCACACCCGCAGAGAGGATACTACCACTGAGCCTTGGGATGCCAGCGAAGCAGTGAGAGCCATGAAGGATGAGGACTTGGATTGAGTTGCTCAAGGATGAGCAAATGGTTCAGCTGGGGGGTGATGATGAGCCCCAATTTTGGTACAATTTGGGCTCATTTTGGCCTATTTTACTTGCTCAAACCATTCATCTTTATTTGCTTATGCATGCATTTCTTAGTTTATTCATGTTGTTTGTAGGAGGAAGGTTAGACACTTTATCTACGTGACTAATGCATTGTGATTCCAGGTTTTGGCATTAAAAATGGAGCAAGAGACAACAAAAAAGGGATAAGGAGACAATGAGGTGGCACTGCTGATTTTGTGGAGTGATGTCCACAGTCTTGGGACATTCCTCGTGATTCCCACCAAGAACTCCGAGCTCTAATCCATCTCCCCTCCGAGCTCAAGAAGCAGCCAGCTTTCCTACATGAACAACAGTCATAAACTGTTCTACGAGAGCAGTAGTTATGACTGCCCTACAGGATCCGCAGTCAAACTCTAGTTGGACAGCCGAGCTCCTAAAATCAAGGGCACTCGGTGGCTCATCGTTTTTTTTGTATAAATATGAAGGCCTTAGCCTTAGATGGTTGTTGAAACTCTCGCGTTATCATTGTAATTTCGGAGCACAGTTCAGTTTTGTTCCTTTTTGTAAGCCAGTTCGGCATGACATCAGTTTATGAATAAAGAAGGCAGTTTGTGATCTATTTCTGAGTTTTCTTAGGAGACTATAGCTCTCAAGTTAGGGCCCAACCTGAGAGCCATAGATCCCCTCTGTTGTAGTGTTGTTTCCATTTCATTTCCAACACTTTAAGTTTTCGTTTGTACATGCAATTCGAATTACAGTTTGGTGATTTGGTTTTCTTATGAGTAGGATAGATTTTGCTTATGGTGCAGTTGTTTCCACTTGCTTAGTGTAGTAGAGGATAGATACCATCAATTGGAGCTCCAGCAAAATGGTTGTTAAGGCTCACTTCCATCTCTCTTGAAGATTGGGGTGCAGTCCGTAACTAGCCACCAAAAACACACATTACTTTATTTGATGATTGCTGCAATACAGTCACGGTTTTGATTAGATGCTTCCTTTTCATTCGCACCTGCACACATACTTTCATCACAGCCTCATACATATTTCTCTTCGTGTTTTGGATTACTGTTCATTGAATTCTCGGCATAAGTAATATAGGTTGATGTATTTTCGGTTTGGTGACAGTCATAATCATTTGTTTCATTTACACTCCTCTCTTTCCCATTCCATTACCATTACCTCCATCTTGATCCCGCATGCAACCATATCCCCTCGACCCTCACTTCGTTCTGTCCTCTCCTAAAGTCTTCCATTCCTCACGTAGCTTTATTCCTTGGCCTTTCATTGACATCACTTCAACATACTCCCTACACCCGTTTCCCATCTCATCCTTCCGCTTCTGAGCCATCACTAGCCTTATCCCTACCTCACATATCTCTTCTTATCATCCCATCACTCCTCCATCATTTCAATCCTTCACGGTAGATCATCCTGTAGCAGTTTAGAGACATCCTGTAGAAACCTCTGAGTATCCTGTAGGATCCCCTGCGGACATCCTGTAGGAGGTCATTCACTCGGTTGCCGAGCTTCTGAACGTGGAAAACCTCTGTGGATGGATGCCAAGGGTCCATAGGGACCTCACCTAGCCTCCCCAACCCGTCCCACGCTTTCCTTCCTTCTCCATCCAATCTGCACAACCAAATCCTAATAAGCACAAAATCACAATCATTCCACCTACTTAATGAAAAGTACAAAAACATGTCTTTTATAATGCAAGTAGTTTAGATCCATGCATTTCCACTTATTGGAGGTAGTAGTAGCATTGGTAGAAGTTTTATTCATCTTCATTGTGTTATAGAGGTTAGACTAGTTAAATTATGGTTTCCTAGGTTTACATGCTTTGATTTACTTTCAGTTTATTTTAGTCAAGTAGACTAGTCTTCTTTGAGCTAGCTTTTGTCCATCATTGATAGAGCTTCTTCTGTGAGCCATAGAAGTTGGCTTGAGCCCTAGCGGACTTGTGCCAGCTGATCAAGTGACAGCTGCGACAAGAGCTAGTACTTGTGCATATAACATCGTCGCTTCCAAGTTTGTACGAACTACCGGGTTGATAAAATGAGAGACAGGAAGCCCCAGGAGTTGTAGCATTATTGCTACAATACTGGAGCTCACCACATACCTCTTGCTAGTAACTTTTGAGATGAGGTGATAAACAATGTATATTGTTACGTACATGTCGTACCACTATTTCCGAATCACCTACAACTTTGAGTGCGATGATGTTGAGGCGAATGGATTTTTGCAATCCCAACATGAGTCCTTCGTATTCAAAAATTTTGTTTGTGCACTCGAAGTCCACGTAGCTTGAAATCAAATGTTTCCCATTTTTTGGGTTAATCAAAACACACCCATATCTAGAGCCATCCTGTGTCTTTGATCTATCGAAGTACATGGTCCACAACTCCTCCGTACATGGACCATTAGACATGCTTGTACTATTGCTACTGTTGTCACTACTGCTACTAATCTTACAATGCACTGTACAGGTTTCATTTCCATTAGTTGGCAAAGGAAGGAGACCCAATTGCATGTCTGGTGGGGTCAGAGCTAGTTGTGTGGGATAACACCCTAGCATTGTTTCTAAGAGGTAATCGCTGGACATGAGCTCTTTGAAGGCCAATGTTTTTTCTCGCCATGGATGGCAGTGACATTGTACCTCATGTATCTCTAAGATAACACCAAGATTTGATTTCTTTTGCCCTTGTATATAAGCCACAAGTGTGACCATTCCATAGCAAAGTATCTGTTCAGCTTGCTAGACTAGTCTCTCTTGAGTAGTAAGCATACACTTCTGGTATGTCTACATATTTTGGAGAATTTAGTATCTACGGATAAATAATAATTCCCTAGATAAGTAGATATATCTAGAACAATAGTTTAAAGTGTTTCAGACTTTTCCTATAAGCAATAGATAAGAGGAGAAGATAGAAGGCCTACCTGTAGTTCCGCTTTCCTCTCGTATCCCTTGTAAATTTAGTTGCTCCTTCCCGTACTTAATATTCTTGAGAAGCACCCTATAAACACAAAAAAAGACAAAAAACCAATCAAAGCTTATGATCTATTGAATATAAGTGAAAGGAATCAGATACAATTCACACACATAAGCATTATGAAATAATAAAAAAATATGGGAAAAAGGTTCAAACACTTTATTAGATAGAATAAGGAATTACAACCATTGGTGTCTGATTCGAATCCATTCCTCTAGCTTGGATCCCATCCACATCACATCAAAATCATGACAAACTTGTATCATCACAATACTTGCTTCAAATCCAAATCTCATAGCAACATTATCTCCTTACAATTCAACATAATCTAGCCACTGATCACTTAGATGAGTCGTCAATTTATAGGAAGATGAAGGAGGTTTTTTCACTAGTGGTGGCATTAAATGGCCTTCCATACTTAGAATTAGTTCCATGGAGGAAGGGATGAGAGGATAGGATGCACCTTAACTCATTCCTCATCCATTTGCGAGCTCATAGGAGTTGATAAGTGAGGGAAACTTCTAGATGAATCCAAAAGATAAGAATATTCCCCAAACCCTATGTGAATTTTTCTCATTCACGCCAACCACAGGTGAAAGGATGCCTAAGTGCTCTACAAATCACCCTAGCAGTGGACTTAACTACTCTGTACTACACCTTCATAAGGCTTACCTACACTGGTCCCTCTAGAGGCTATTTCTAGATGTCTTCAAGTCATGAAACTATTTGGGAAGGAGGCATTGAAATGGGTGACTTGTTTAGTGCATGAGGCATATGAAATTAGGGTTTGATGAGCCCTAAAACACTTATCTGAATGTTGGGATTTGATGTGCCCAAATGGATCTGTAACAACTGCCACCTAAAGCATGAAATCGGAAAAATGCCAATGTCAAATGAAATTCTTTACAATGTGATGAGGAGGTATCAAAGTGGAAGGTGACCTACATCAATTACAATACATATATCATGATATTTGATTTTACATGAATTGTGGCGGGAAGGCATACCCATGCTCAACTTATAAACTTTCATTACATGTACATAAATAGTCATTTACACAAATAGACCCATGATCGGAATGACCATCAATGTAAAGCCATTGTAGATATGATTTAGTACTCCTAAAATTGCAGCCTAGATGGATGAAACTAGATCTAGGGTCATCAATCTCGTTCAACCGTTCGCTCAAGTATGAGTCTAACCATGTGAACATGTGATCTGAAGTCAAACATGGGAAGACACCATCTGATTACCAGCTAATGATATAAGTTGTTAATAGATGCGAGAGAAACCACCAATAATGATAATGATCCTCAAGGTACTGTAGTACATTCTGCATGGTGTGAGAAGATGATTTGATGTCGAACACCAGACAAAGTCTTTCAGTCAAGGGCCCTTGATGTATACCTATCTCCGGAAGTGAGAAACCTGCCATTGATACATGCAAGCTTCAAGGAACTGAATGGGTGTTTCTAAGTAAACTTCTTGGATAATGTGTTGATGTAGACAAGAAGAAACTCATCACAGGAGGGCCTTGATGTATCCCACATCAATGACATAAAACGACTGTAGTGATTTTAGAGATGGAATTTGACTGACGACACAAGGTTCAAGAATGGAGGTCATGAAAATGAAGGCTTATGGTATTGCAAACGATGAATTTTGACAGGGGGACTTCTCTTTAACATGTCGGCGACACTAAAGTGAAATGGTAGCATTGACCCAAAACAAAGTGATGGATGGTATGATAGACCAATGGTGTGATAACCATCAAGCAAATACCCAACCCAAATAGTCACGGTGATGGAGTTAAAGTGTCATGTTCAATAGCGACCTTCTATCATAAAGTGGTTTTCCCCTTTTCCCATTTTCCCCAGTCATTGCTGACCAATACCTCTTTAGTTTTATCAATCTTGAGGATGATAACATATGCTTGTTGTATAGTTTGACCCTTTGGGTGAATCCATCACTATTTGATGTTTTAACGAGTCTAGCGAAGGTGAAACTCAGTCTTGTCTAGATGGACAAGTTTGTCACTATTTAATGTTTTGAACGAGTTTAACGACAAAGATAACACGGTCCTTTTCATGTTTAGAGAGTTTGAAAAGGGACAAAAATAAAATTCCACAATTTTTTTTTGTAAATTAATCTCTTAAGCCTGAAAAAGCGTAAAATAATACAAGATAGATATCATTTCCAATCTGTTAACGAGATAGAAAGGAAAAACGCTCGGAAATCGTTTCATATTTAAAGAGTCTAAAAAGAGCTTAAAGAGGACTCCACTTTGAGGATCGAGTGGTGTCTAGGGTAGCAACTGGTTCAGGTGATGTTGGAACTTCTCAAAAAATGTTGATTTATGTGAAGAGGCTGGCTAATAAGACCACTCATTGCAACTGTTCCTCAAAAAGGATAAAACAACCAAGTAAAAGTGTATGATCATCCAAGAATATTGTGGTGATGGAATGAAACAACCAAGGCTCATCTGATAGAAAAGGCTGATAGAAAGGCAATCACAAGGGTTAAAATGGAGATATGTTCATTTTTACACAAGCTTGAACCATAGGGAACTATGCTTGGATTCAGTTTCATGTTTACACAAGCTTGAAATGACAAACTATGCTTGGATTTAGTTTCATTTTTACACAAACTAAAAACAAAAAAACTATGCTTTATTTCAGTTTCATTTTTACACAAGCTTGAAACGAAAAACTATGCTTAGAACTAGTTTCATTTTTACACAAGCTTGAAACAAGGAAAAACTATTCTTGAGATTGGTTTACATGCCCCCTGCATGATGAAAGGGAGAGTCTCTTGTAACCAGATGGAAGTTGTTGTAGTGAAGTAGGACGGTTATCCAACATCTTTTTGGCTTCACCAGATAGGGAAAAAGGTGAATGGGGTGATTCCCTTCACATTACCTACAGGGAAACTTAAATTTACCACTAGGTGCATGCCCCCTAAGCTTCATTACATTCACCTAAATAGACTACTCGTGGCTATCATGTGGATGGAATGAAGGTTCATTTACGAGATCAAGTGAAAGACTTGACTGGGATTTTACAAGATCTACTCAAAGACTAGACTTGGAACTTTGTTCTAGTGGTCCTTGTTTTATTTTTAACAAGCTTAACACAAGACAAGGAACTATGCTCATACTCCTTGTTTCATCTTTTAATGAGGTTGAGACAAGACCAGGAACTATCCTCATACTCTTTGTTTCATTTTTTAACGAGGTTGACACAAAACCAAGAACTATCCTCATATCCCTTGTTTCATTTTTTAATGAGGTTGAAACAAGACCAAAAACTATCCTCATATTCCTTGTTTCATTTTTTTAATAAGGTTGACACAAATCAAGGAACTCTCCTTGTGTACCTGTTTCATTTTTTAACGAGGTTGACATAGTAAAAGAACTATCCTCATATCCCTTGTTTGATTTTTTTAATGAGGTTGATAGAAGACAAAAAACTATCCTCATATTTCTCATTTCATTTTTTAATGAGGTTGACACAAGACAAAAAACTATCCTCATATTCCTTGTTTCATTTTTTAACAAGGTTGACACAAGACAAGGAACTCTCCTCATGGACCTGTTTCATTTTTGAATGAGGTTGACACAGTAAAAGAACTATCCTCATAATATCCCTCAACAAAACTCATAAGAGGTCATGAAGGAGAGATTTGGTTCCAATGCCCCTAGTACATGATGTACAACATCACTGAATTGATCATCAATTGATGTAGGTATGGAATAGGTTGCCACATAATTAACCCGTGGTGGGGATGATAGCATTGGTACAAAAGGACCATTTAGGGAAGATGGTTGATTGGAAGCCATATTTGGACCAGGAAATGAAAGCTGGTCAACAGTGACAATTATTCCTTCATGCAGGAAACAAATCACTCGAAAGAGTGTTGAAACAATAGCTCCCATGTCATAAACATAGTCGTGCCCAAGAAGTAAATTGTAATCTAAAAGGCCTGGGACACCCATCACTTTCAGATAAATGATTTTTCCTCCTAAAGTAATAGGTAACTGAGGGAGGATCCCTAATGGTTGATTGGTTCCTCTGTTAAAAACCAACAGATTCTGGGTAATAGGCTCAAGCGGCGACAAACCGAGTGCTTTCCAAGCAGTTGAGGAAAGGATACTCACAGATGCACCTTCATCTATAATAGTGCCTGATACAATCATATTAAAATCTTGTACTATAATCTGGAAAGACACATAAGAAGGAAGAGGAAATCCTGCCAGTTGATTCCAATCAAACGAAGTGACCAGACTACTTGGAGGGGGTCCCGTAGAAATGGGAGAATTAACCCCTTCAGTTATGAGAACGAGAGTATTTTCCTCATGTCATGATGGAATAGGCAGATTTCCCCCAAGCTCATTTGAATCTAAAGAAACAAAAGAACTTGAGTGGTATCATATTCACTCTCTTCAGGAAAGGTACGATTTACTAAAGGTGAAATGGGGTCTACTATTACCTCGATCTGTTGATTTGGGTTGGGTATAGACTCATAGGATTCAATTTCAGAGAGAGTGGGTTTGATTGATGGTTTATTTTGGTTAGTCAATTCATCAACTAGTGAAGGATTTAGACAGAGTTTCCTCTAACCATATGGAAGTCACTGCGCTAAAGCAAGACGATTATCCAACACTTTTTTGGCTTCATCCAGATAGGGACAAAGGTGAATGGGGTGATTCCCTTCACATAACCTATAAGGAAACTTAACTTTACCCTTGGTTCCATGAACTTTACTACCACTAGTTGATGGTGTGTCACCAGCATGATCTCTAGAAGTTGATGACATAGGATGATGTAAACGAGATGACCATTCTTCTAAGATCTGCGGAATATCAGGACAATTTTGAAGAAGATGGTCTACATCACAAATTTTGCATGGATATTGAACTTTGTGAGGCTTGATGGACGGCTTCTCATCAGATGTTGCATTCAAAGAAATGATTAATTTGTTGCCCCTCTGTTGAATTTGCTTCTTCTTCTTCCTTGCCTTCTTCTTCTTAGCCACCTAGTTACTAGTACCAATACTTTCACCAAGTGAAGAGGAAGAATGGGAGGAAGAAACAACCGAGCAAGAAGGCAAAGGGTCAACTTTAGGATCAACTGGAGGTTGATTTTGTCCAGTTGGACATGTACTTGATTGCGGAGACATCATGACATTTTGAACCAAGGAGGTTGAAAAAAACCATACTGGCAAGCCAATGGTAAATCCTGGAAGGGACAATGTAGCCATATATAGAGCACCAATATTTCCAAAAGGAGGAAAAGGACTATGATTCCCATCAAAAGGAATTCCTTAATCTATGAAATCCGGATTTGTCACCATATGTTTCAACCTAAGATCAACTAAGGAGTGAGCGTGGAGGATGTTATCCATGGTCAATTAATTTATTTTAATCAAAGTAAAATAACAAAACAAAAGAGCGATAATCTAGGCAAAAGGTTTACCAAGCAACTGTGAATTGTAGAATACCTCCTGGTGAACCAAGAAGTACGGGCAGGCAATCTCCCCGAATGCTGTGTTTTTTGTATCACAGTGTACAAGGTGGCCGACTCGGTTACCTAAGGTTGGATAGAAATCTAGTGTTGTCCTCCCATATATACCCGAAAGTACGTGGAGGTCCAATCCGTATAAGCGTTGTCTAATGAAAAACTGCACGGTGAGAGCATTCCCATATACTTTACGTATTGTAACACTGCTCTATATACCCGAAGGTACGTGGATGAGCTACAATATACTCATGTATGTCAAATGAGGTATCACACTCGGGATGTATTATAGACATGTTAGCAACAATTGCTTTGTTTTACAATGTCGGAACACGTCTCTAGCCTAGACCTCTAAATGTTTTTCGTTAGGCGACAATGCTCCATTAGGTAAATTCAGATAAATTTTAAGTTGATCTTCTTTAGAATTTTCCTTTCAAGGTTCACCACATTATGTATGTTTGCAATTCCTAAAATGCAACTAATATGATAAGCATTATTTTCATTCAATTGAACAATGAAAACCTTAGCTAGTAGGGATAGAGCAATCAAATCTTTGAAAAAGAGAAAAGATCACATCTAATGTGATTTCCTAGCTATTCCTTCCAAGAATTCACAAACTACAATATGAACAATGCAAGTTTTTCTTTTTGAATCCCTTAATGTTATGATGAACAAAAAAGAAATAGGCACATACGATTAATCAATCTTTAACAAGAACAAAGACTTTACGACAGTTTTGTTTCGAAGGAAAATAAGACTTTTACGACACTTTCTTTCGAACAAAGATTAATCAATTATACTCTAACATTGACTATGGACCAATAATGACAAAGAAAACATTTAAGAAACATTAATAAATCAAGTCAAAGTAGGGCTAGACAAGGAGATAAAAAACTGTTTTCTAAGACATGACATTCATTGATCAATCAATGAGAAATCAAATAGAAGAAATTTGTCAAAAACTCAATCCAAAGGTGGGAATTTGACCTAAGGTGGATCAGCATAGGTGAAAGAGGGCCTAACTACACTGCAGAGAACTGTCTCACACTCAAGGGTACTCTGCAGATCACTATCCCCTGACCAAGCCTATGCTGATTTCTGAGAGGCCACTCAAGAGTCATCTAACCTCAATTTTTGACCAAAATTCAATGCAAAAGAGATGAAATACAATGATTGAACACAAGTAGGTTCTACAAGAATGTCCTACTAGGTGGATAAACTACTAGGAAAGGTGATAGTTCTCTAGTATGGTTGCCAATTTGTTTTGGATAATTTAGTATCTACAGATAAATACTAGTTCCCTAGATAAGTAGTGGTATCTAGAACAATAGTGTAAAGTGTTTTAGACTTTTCCTATAAGCAATAGATAATAGGAGAATATATCAGGCCTATATGTAGTTCCTTTGTCTTCTCATCTCCCTTGTATTGATTGTGTCGCTCCTTCCCATACTTAATCCGCTTGAGAAGTACCCTGTAAACACAACATAAGACAAAAAACTGATCAAAGCATACGATCTATTGAATATAAGTGAAAGGGATCAGATACAATTCACATACATAAGCATTATGAAACACAAACATATGGGAAAAAGGTTCAAACACTTTATTAGATAGAAGAAGGAATTACAACCATTGGTGTCTGATTCAAATCCATTCCTCTAGCTTGGATCCCATCCACATCACATCAAAAGTATGACAAACTTGTAGCATCACAATACTTGCTTCAAAGCCAAATATCATAGCAACATTATCTCCTTACAATTCAACATATTCCAGCCCCTAATCACTTAGATGAGTGATCAATTTATAGGAAGATGAAGGAGGTTTTGTAATTAATGGTGGCATTGAATGGCCTTCCATACTTAGAATTAGTTCCATGGAGGAAGGGATAAGAGGATATGATGCACCTTAACTCATTCCTCATCTATTTGCGAGCTCATAGGAGTTGATAAGTGAGGGAAACTTCTAAATGACTCCAAAAGATAAGAATATTCCCCAAACCCTATGTGAATTTCGCTCATTCTCACCCAGCGCAGGTAAAAGGAAGCCTAAGTCCTCTGTAGAGCACCTTGGCAGTGAACTTAACTGTTCGGCAGCGCACCTTCATAAGGGCTTTCCTATGCTAGTCCCTCTAGAGGCTATTTTTGGATATCTTCAAGTCATGAAATTGTCTGGGAAGGAGGAATTCAAGGGTGACTTGTTTAGGTCATGAAGCATATGAAATTAGGGTTTGATGAGCCCTAAAACACTAATCTGAATGTTGGGATTTGATGTGCCCAAATGGATCTGTAACACTACAACAACAATTTTTATGCACTGGTGAACTCAGCTGTCATGAGATAGTCGGATGATCACATCCCAAAGCTCACCAATGGCTGGTATGGATGCCTAATTTAGTTGTATGATCTACACGGATGTCTTGCTCCATTTTGCATTGATATTTTTACTAATGGAGAGCAGCATGACGTTGGCTGCCACACCATAATCAACCAAACAGTTGTGAACATTACAAGTAAATATTTCAAATGAAAGTAGGAATGGAGGGAAAACAAAGTTTTCTTCCTCCATCTAGAGTGTGTTTAACAGAGTTTAGAGTGGTCCGGAAGGTGTGCTTGCTCCCTTTCTGGTAGAGGCTACACTATCTATAGTTGTTTACCCTAGTGCGTGTAGTAGAATATCCCACTGACTCTGAATCTTAGCCAACTTGAACAAAGTAATATTTGCATGATTTTTTTTCATGCCTTCCATGATGTTGTAATCTAGAATGGGTAGACTCACCGAGATGTATAGGGTGAGATTGGTGTTCGTGTTGTCTGGCAGAGTGTTCTGCAGTTTGCTGCTCATGGACGTACTCTTGTCCACCACTCTCTTCCCAGGATTACTTTGTGTTTTCTGATTTTGGATGGCTGGTGGATCAACCTTCCTCGGTAGTCTGAACCTTTGTTCTATTTCCCCAACTGTGGTAGGAGCCCCTTGACTTTTGAGATTGTAATGACCATTTTTTTTTTTTCGGGTTGCTTCTTGGTGTTTGTCTTTTGCACTACTTGTGAGCATGGATACATGTTAATCATCTGTGTCTCCAAAATTTCCCTGCACACTGCTCATTATGTTTGGCATGTCATCGCATAATGAGCCTGCAATTGGTTTCCAGTCTAAACAAGACCCTTCCGGGTGCTTATCTTAATGAAATGATAAAAATCTGTGGTTCGCACACTATTGGACCTGGAACACTGAGTTAGAGATATGCATATTTTTAGTGGGGAAGCGATTGCTACCTAATGGCATGCTTCCTTCTCTTTGTCTTGGTGGTCGGCTGCTCACATATGTATCAATTGTTCATTGTTTGAGCTCAGATAGTTATGTTGTCAAGTTCTTGACAAGACAAGTAAGGGTTTCAATATCACTTGTTTCTTTGTATTTACCCTTACTAGTTGCAGCCTGGTTCTTCCTACTGGCATCTCTAGAGTTCTTCATTGGTTCATCATCCTTGATGACTCCAATTGCATGCAACTCCTTCTCTACAACGATTTCCTCTACGCAATTTTCTAATAATGTTGGTTTCGCAACTCGCTTAACGAACTACGTAATGCTGGTCGGTAGTGTGGACATGTAATAATTGAAAGTGATGAGTCATGAGGCTTGGTGTCCACTGCAAACTTATTCAATATGTGGAAAAATCTCTAATTGAAATATTTCACCTCCTCTTTCCCCTTCATCTTCAAGCATCCAAACTCTTTGAGAAACATGGCTAGGATCTTGTCATTAACAAACTTTTCCAAAAACGTGTGTTTGAATGTATCGTAGTTATGGATGGAATTGAAAGGAAGGTTGTGATACCATACTACTACGCGACCATACAAGGTACACAGAAATAATCTACATGCATAATCACCGTACCATACCTAGAGCATTTGCGGTTGTAGGTAGAAATTGTCCAAGTGACCTTATGCCTTCACTGTGCCGTCAGGGTCAAACTTTGTGAGCATTCTCTTCGACTGCTTTGGCATCCTATGCAAAGCACCTGGGAGATCCAATGGTCCCTGAGTCATCCACTCTAAGTTTTGTTCATCCATGTCTTATTCTTCTTTGTCCTCCTCCTATTCTTTAGAATCTAACAATTCTAGCTGTGAGTTTGTTGGTTCATCTCTACACCCACCTCCTCCACTGCCTTCCCTTCTGCTTCCTGTACTAGAATTTGAGCCGAAGATCATGACGATGTCTTCTTATCCCTGTTGGAAGACTAGAGGCTCCTCTCCATTCTCAACAACTTCTGCCAAAACTTCAAGTGTGGAAAGAACTTCTTCTTCCACGGATGATATAACAACTCCTGTAGGACTGTTTTTTGGCTTTCATGATGCGTATGGAAGATGTTTTATTCTTGGGATCAGTCCTACTACTTTTGCGAACTGAGAGATGATGGGATAGACGAAGCGAAGGTGTTGATACAAAATTTCCGTGCTCACGTTTGGGAGGTTAGGAGTAACCAACTTCAGAGTCGTGCATAGGT
The DNA here is from genome assembly GCA_000404065.3 of Pinus taeda. Classification (NCBI taxonomy): domain Eukaryota; kingdom Viridiplantae; phylum Streptophyta; class Pinopsida; order Pinales; family Pinaceae; genus Pinus; species Pinus taeda. Next base: position 12,372 of record APFE031077022.1, on the reverse strand, counting down.
GAGAGGGAGTGCAAGTCACTGCCTTGACCAAATGAATGATGAGTGGGGGTTAGAGGAAATTCAACCATAAACAATTGGCGGCCCTCCTTCTAGTGCGGGAAATTTATGATGGTGCTAGACCTGCCAACATTTAGGGGATGACCCCGGTATGAAGTCCCAACTAGACCTCACACCATTTGGTGTAGGAGTCCCATCTAGTACGATGGCCCAATTTCCATTATCTTAAAGGTTTTCCTTAGCTCCTTCTTGTCATTACATGAGAGTGATTTTCTTTGTCTTCAAATACAGAGGTTCGCGTGCCTGGTGAGTGCTAGTGTTACTTGTTTCAAGGTTATTTCATCGCAGAGGGAGAGGGTGGAAGTGAGTCTCCACTCGAATGGAAAGATTCCCAACTTTGTCAAAGACCACAACACATGACATGTGCAGCTTCCAGCGAAGTAGTCCGCATGGATGTGAAGATCACAAACACACAAGAAGGGATAACACGTACAACGCTCAACAAAGTAATCCACACAAGTGCGAAGGTCATTATAACAAGTTTATGGGAAATGTTGTGTCTGATGTTCGGTGAGGCAGCCCACATGGACAAGACAATGTTAACAAATTATACAACAAATTTTGATCCATGTGGATATTGGTGGCCACCAGCCTATTCCAATTGGATCCCTAACACTGTCTCTTTCAGTTTTTCGATTTCCTTAATTGTAGCACAATTTACTATTTTTTGCAGTTTTTTGGGTCCTCAACTTTTGGAGTCGTTTTGAGTCCCTAAATGACATTTTTAGGGAAAAAGGAGAGACCAAAATTTTACCAAACATACTCGACTATTTTCTTTTGAACTTCTCTTCGATATCTTTGAAATGAGGTATTATGATGGCCAAACAAAGATCGTATGCCAAAGTTATGACCTCGAGAAATTGATGTACCAATTTACCCAAACGGGGCCCGTAGTTTTGGTGCTCCATCTCCTAGGGTTAGGTTTTTGGATGTTTAGGGTTTTTCATTGTTTCTCAATAATAAATAGGCCTTTGAGCCTCATTGTAACAAAGTTCAGAGGCATGTAGCTGCCTCATCTCTTCTCATAGATATGCTACCATTGCCCTAGATATCTTATTTTCATTTTGTTTGTAAGCATAGTTCAGTATTTTTCTAATAATGAAATGAAGTGTTTTTTTGCTGCATCTCTATAGTTATGATTATATTTGTAAGTTGTTTCATTCCTGTTGAAGTTCGAATCACATTTTCATAAACATATGTATTAGAACAACTGAATAGTTCAATTTTTTTAACACAAGTTAAAGCAACATTCATTACAAGTCTTTAAAGATTAGTCTTACAAACAATTACAATACATGTGTAAAAATGTGCTAGCCTGTTATCAGGCTTCTGAATTAAGCGAAATTTCCAAGATACATCAATACACCATACATCATTAACCCCAATAGCAGGGCATTGGAGCCGCTACTCACTCCTCAAAGAAAAGACTACATACTCTCAAGGCTATGTGGGAGGAGCCAAGGTGAAAATTCCTTTGCATGTACAAATGAGGGTTATTTATAGCCAAGGGTAAAATTGGCCCTTGTGACTATTCGACTTCCCTCATGACTATTTGACTTATTTGACTTGTCAACTTTACATGAATCTTCATATTACATGTGGGTCTCTTGGACTTCCATGTTACATTACATTGATTTACAACAGTATGGCCCGCAGTAGTGATGTGACCGAGATGACTCATGACACAACTCGACACAAAAATGATGGTATGTTCATGTTGCTGCTGGTGTCCATGTCGAGCTGCAATGTTGTTGATTGATGGATGTGATCTTGGTGTATCATAGCTTCACCTTTGCATGGCAAGATGTGTGGAGTCTTCGATGGTCTTGGTCTTCCCTTGATGTCGCATGTGCACATCCCTCCTTCGCTTTTAGTTTGGCATGCTTCACATGTTCGTCCGTCTGCGGAAAAATATCCTCACAAGCATTCTTAATTTTCCTATTCATGACCAAATCTCCTTGCATGTGCTCTCCTTATTCATCCCATTCATTGTATCGTCATGTCTTATCCACGTACTTGTATCTGCATTCACTCATGATGAGACAAAATCAAATACATAAATATCCTAGTCTACCATGATGCATTGTCATTCTCATTTGGATGCAGGTGACTAAGAGAGAGGAAAAGGCTATGAAACTGTCCAAGGAAGACTTCAATTTGGGACGCGGGCTCTAGGAACTACCGATGAAAATTGCCAAACTACACTAGGAGACTGAGATGGACAATCTGGATCAACAGTGACTATTTGTGGGATCTGGCTCAGCTGGAGGGAAGATCTGCACAATTTCTTCAAGGAAGGAGTGCAGGTAATAGAGGGGGTTGGAAAAAAAAACTGTGCCATTCCTCTGGGGAGCTGGCAGCAAGCTGCAGGAGGCTTGAATAGAAAAATGCACAATTTTTTTAGGGAGTTGGCAGTGGGATATGAGAGTGCTACTGGCAAAAACTGTGCAATTTCTGGGAGGTTGGCCTGCTGTACATCCTTGCGCAGTTTCTGAGCTGAGCGGGATGCTGGGCAGCTAGGGGAATAGTCATGAAATCTACGCAGTTATTCAGGTGAGTAACAGGCCAGTTGACTAGCTGGAAAAATGTGCAATTTTCTAGGGAGACAGTGACAGATAGTGGGTGTATGTCTGACATGTCTGTGTAGTTTATTCAGCCAACGGAGTGGGCATGCTTGGTAGTTTTTGCGCAACTTTTTGGAGGAGTGAGGCCCAGGTTCACTACTCGGTCAAACTCTCTGGTTGACCAACTGGAGGCTTAGTTCATTAGTTGATGTTCTTGCGGGAAGCACATATTGAATGGGTTGCTGGGAAACTTCTACGTTATTCTAGGTGACAGCCAATCGAGTCAATTCTAGGGTTGCGTAGCATAGTCTACCTGGGAGGTAGCCACAAGATATGTGCAATTCTAGGTAGCAGTACATAATCACTGAGAGCTAAAACTGTGTAATGCAACTCAGTAGATGTCCAGTTGTTGGAGGTTAGTCCTGTCGATAGAGTTTCAACAAAATGAATAAGTGTTTGAATGAGTGACTTCATACATGCATGACCTTGTGAACACACACTCAACATGACCTGACACCAAGACACCTCGACAACATACACTTAGTGTGACTGACCGACAGTGTGAGCGACAAGTGCGACACTTATGATAGATCATTGAATGAACGTGATGACACTTTCACGATAGTGCATTCTACTTTGTGTGTGAGTGCGACGGATGTTTACATAGAGAATACAATGTGTACACATGAAGCGGGACCTTGTGCATGGTCAGAACATAATTGCAAGCATGACATTGTGACCAACATGCAGAACGATGTTTGATGAAGGATCAAGTGAGGAGGGTGCAAAGACTCAACATGGGCTCACGGGATGAGCCCAAGTGCTTGCAAACATCAAGGAAAAACCCAAGAAATGATCCAAATTTGAATCCAGGACAAAATTTTGGAGGGTTTTGTAGCCGCTACAAGAGGTGCATAGTGAGTCACACTTCAATGATCAACCAATTAAATAGTCAATTAGATCAGAATAAATGATGCATGCAGAGAATTCGATATACCCAATTGAGATTGGATTTCAATGGAAATGTACTATCACTTGTAAACTATTCCAAATTGTACAGGTGGTGCATGTAGTCACAGATTGGCCTAAAGGAATTGCACAATCCAGATTGAGGAATTTCCTAATTAATAGGGGCATAATTCCTCAAGGAATAGTGCAAGGAAATAGGAACTTGGAAAACTAAGAAATTAGTTAAGTGTGGCTAGAGTTAGTCTGTGAGGTAGTGAGATAGACTATACTAGTGCAGAAGTTGCTTAGGCTTGAGCAAGCATTGTATTTCTTCTCTATTATTTGATTAATGCAATACAAATAATAAGGGGTTTTAAGCAGTTGCTTTTCTCTAGATAAATATTTGTGTATGTGTGTTGAATCATGTCGTATGTTTATGATTTTCTTTCTCGATCATGAATTTATTTTCCTATATGAGTAGCGTAGATTTGAGTCTTACGTTTTAGAAAATTACATGAGTAATTTTGAATCTACATATAATTTCTACATGGTATCAAAGCAAGATTCAAATTAGAATAGAGAATTCAAACTTGTCATTGCAGGAGGATTGAATTTGTAGGATCAATTCTTCAGAGCTAGCAGAATTATGTTCTATGTTATAAGGCTTGAGTATACCATTGAAGGTAGCTCAAAATTTGTTTCTTGGAAGGACCGCATGGAGGTGGTATTGGAGGAAAATGGGTTAAAGGAATTTATCGAGCATGAAATTCCAAAACCAAAATCATCTGACCTCAAGGATCTAGACAAATGGATAAATTTTGTAGCCAAGGAAAGGAGAATCATATTAGAGGGTGCGAAGGATCACATTGTTTCCAATCTCCATGGGAAAGAAACCTCATATGCAATGTGGTAAGAACTGATAGATTTGTTCCAAAACAACAATGACCAAAGGAAATTGGTGCTCAAATATAAGCTTCAAAATATCAAGATGCAGAAGACCATATCTATTCATGTGTACCTAAGTAGGTTCACACAATGTCATGATGGAATTGGAGGAGTTTGGCTTACTATTGTGGAGGATGATCTTATGAGCCTAGTCCTTCTAGGCTGTCCCAAGAGCTTGAACAACTAGTAGGATTAAGTAAATGGGAGGTAGAATCTACCAAATTGGGAATGCCTTTGGTCAGATTTGGTACAGGAGGAGATAAGGAGACATACTACATAAGAGACCTCATCCAAGAATGAGGATGAGCATAAATGTGCCTTGGATGTAAAGGTAAAGAAAGGGAAAGCAAATAAATCCCAATCCAAAGCAGAATCTAGCCAAGGGGGAAAGAAGGAAGACTTGTCCAAAAGCAAGTGCTTTCACTATCATGAAATACTACACTATGCCATTAAGTGTCTGCACAAGAAGGAAAGCAATAAGCCCTCAGGAGGAGTGGCAGGTGAATTGTTGTCTTCGGAGTTCGAGCTTGATTTCACCCTCATCACATGCATGGTGAGCATGGTGATGGGTAGTGTGTGGCGCTTGGATAGTTGTACCTCATTCCATATGATAAGCAACGAAGAATTTTTTAGTGACTCAGAGGAGAAAGATATCTAGATGTACATTGAGATGGGAGATGATGGGAGGTATAACATGACCAATATTAGTACAATTACTTTTTAGAGGGAGTTTGGCTCCCCTCTCAAACTCAACAATGTCATGTATGTTCCAGTTCTAAAGAAGAATCTTGTTTCAGTTGCTATGTTTGAAGACCATGGCTATGATGTGATCTTCATCAAAGGGAAAACATTCCTAAGAGACATAACAATGGGACAAGTGAATCAGATTGGGGTTCACATGAACAACCTGTACAAATTAGATGTGGAAGATTGTGCAACATTGAGCACGAAATAAGAGAAGGTGTAGAGATGAAACATCGACAAATTATGGCATAGAAGAATTGGTCATTTGCATCATGGTGATTTCAAGATCATAAAACATATTTCTATAGGCATCCCCAAAGAAGAACTAGAGAAACAAGATATATGAAATGGGTGTACATTGGGGAAGTACACAAAAGCCACCTTTAATGATCTGGATAGTAAAGTGCAAGGAGTCCTTGAAAGGATTCACTATGATGTATGTGGACCTTTCTTGACAACCTCCACTACCAAGAACATGTATTATGTAATATTTGTAGATGATTTCTCATGGAAATGTTGGATCTTCTTCATGTAGAAGAAAGACTAGAAAGTCTCCAAGTTTTCTTGAATTTAAAGAACTTGTTGAGAAAGAAACCGGCAAGAAAGTGAAGGCTCTCAGGAGTGATAATGGTGGTGAGTATGTGTCGAATGAGTTTAAAAATCTATGAAAAGGAAAGAATTCAATGGGAGTTGATAACACCCCACAACCCATAACATAATGAGGTGGCTGAGAGGAAGAACAAAAGTATTGTGGGAGAAACAAGGGAAATGTTTCATGACCATGGCCTACCACCTCACTTGTGGGTTGAAGCATGCAACACAATGGTCTATTTTCAGAACACGAGTCCTCATGAGATTCTTGGAATGAGTACATCAGAAGAAGCCTTTTCATGGAAGAAACCATATGTTTCAAACTTCCATATATGTTTCTTATTAGTTTACTATCATGTTTCCAAGGAATCAAGGAAATATCTAAAACCAATAGCAGAGTTAGGCATATTTGTGGGGTATGTAGAATCAACTCACAACTATAGTGTGTACTTTCCATCCCTTAGGATGAAAATTGTTCATATGGATGTGAAGTTTTATGAGAAGGAAATGATGTGTTCTCTTGAGAGGGATTCAGTTGCATTTAGATCAGAATCTTTTAGCTTCGAAGGAAGAACCTCAGGAATTTGTGGAGAAACCACAGGAAGAGGTGTAGAGAGTGGAGACATCCACTCAAGAAAAAACATCCAGAGAAGGAATAAAATGAACTAGAGAATCTGAGAGGTTGATGCATGATGCTAGAGAGACTATAGGAGCACCCACATCACAACGTAGGAAAAGGAGGTCATTGGATCAGTACACTCACTACATGGATCTGATGAGTGAGATTGTACAGACTAAGCCATCCTCATTCGAGGAACATATAGAGAAACCAATATGGGTTGATGCTATGGTAGAGGAATATGATTCCATTATCAGAAACAATGTTTGGGAAGTGTTCCCATGACCAGAGGAAAAATCAGTGGTGGGTTCAAGATGGATCTACACGGTAAAGCAAGCAGCAGATGGAAGCATCGAGAAACACAGGGCCTATGTTGTGGCCAAGGGGTTCTCTCAAGTGGAGGGAATTGACTATGAGGAGACCTTTGCTCCTGTAGAAAGGTGTTATTCTATAAGATTACTTCTAGCACCTGTAGTGCATATGGGATGGAAGATCCACCAGAGGGATGTGAAGAAAACATTTCTCAATGGAGTTATTGGGGAGGAGATGTACATTGAACAACTAGAAGGTTCTGAGACCTTTGACAGAGAGTCACATGTGTGTATACTCAAGCAAGCATTGTATGGATTGAAGCAAGGGTCTTGTGCTTGGTACACCGGGATCAACAGCTATGTCACCAGGTTGGGCTTCACCAAAAGTGAATTAGATGCTAACCTTTATCATATTCTTGTTGAAGATAAATTATTGATTATATTATTATATGTAAATGATTTAATTTTAACTGGCGATCAAAAGTTGATCAGTTATTGTGAAGAAGATCTTGCAAGAGAATTAGAGATGAAGGACATGGGACTCATTAATTGTTTCCTCGCTTTGGAAGTATGGAAAGGAGATGGGGAATTGTTTATCTCTCAAGGAAAGTATGCCAATGAGATACTAAATAATTTATGCATGGAGAGTAGAAAACCCATGGAAACTCCTCTAGCAAGCAGTTGGAGGAAAGAGGATGCCACTTCAAGTGAGGAAGTTGAGGATACAATGTACAAGTAGCTTATGAGTTCTCTTATGTGTTTGGTGAAAACATGACCAAACATGTGTTATGTAGTTAACCAACTTAGTCAAGAAATGATTAAGCCAACCAAACTGTATTGGAAGGTAGGAAAACATGTAATGAAATACCTCGGAGTCACTACTCAATTTGGTCTTTGGTACATACAAAAAGAGGGAGTGAAGTTTCAAAGCTTCACAGATTTAGATTGGTCAAGGATTCCATCAGACAGGAAGAGCACATCAGGAGGAATTTTCATAATTAGGTCAGCAACAATGTATTGGTACAATAAGAAGCAAATATCTATGGAACTAGAATCAGCAGAAGAAGAGTACATAGTTGCAAGTCAAGCAACATATGAGGTGATCTGGATGAGAAAGATTCTTGCTTGGTTGTCCGTTCAGATGATGGATCTGTTGTAGTAGCTGCAAAACCCTCCAAAATTTTGGCCTACATCAAATTTTGTAGCCTTTCTTGAGTTTTTCCTTGACGTTTTCAAGAACTCAGGGTCATTGCGTGAGCTCGTGTTGAGTCTTTACACCCTCCTCACTGAATCATTCAACGAACATCTTTTTTCATGTTGGTCATAATGTCATGCTTGCAATCATGTTCTAGCCTTGCACAAGGTCCGCCTTCATGTGTACAAGTTGCGTCCATTATGTAAACATCTATCGCACTCACACATGAAGTTGCATGCACTTTTGCTCAAGCATCGTCGTGGTCATTCAACAATCTAGCACAAGTGTCGCACTTGTCCCTCACACTGTCGGTCAGTCACACTGAGTGTATGTTGTCTTCTTGGTTCAAGGTGTCTTGTTGCCAAGTCATGTTGAGTGTGTGTTGTTAGGTTCCTATACCAATAGGTGTCATTTTCATGATTGACTGTGGAAATACCAAATATGATCATCCTTTCCATGCTGCAAAGGTTCCATATTATCAATAAATCAAGATTCAAGATGAACAGAAAGGGAAGGAATCCCAAAAGAAAGACCAGGAAAGTTGCTTGTTAAAAAGCTACTACTGTACTACATGTTGTACAACAAGTTCAGAAAGTGCAACCACTAACTTTCTCACCATGGATGAATAGCCAGATAGTTTAACCCTGACTAGATCATGTTTAAATTTCTTGTAATAGAGAATAAGATCTGCTCAAACAGATCAAGCTTGGCAGATCACTAGATGAGATAGAGAATTAAAGGGCCCAATTGCTCAATCTGAGCCCTTGGTGGAAATAAGGATAGATTTAGATAGGAGGGCAGCGAAAAGAAAAGAGGAAAAGAAGGGTTTGCTAGTTCAAATGCACCCAATCAAAGGAAGAAAAAATGTTAGGTGTTTTAGGTTAGGTAGGCAGATAATTATGAGGTTGCAGAAAGCAGAGTGATGTTCAATTTAAAAAGTATCACAAGCATCATGGCAAAGTGGCTACAAGTTCAGTGGAGCATGACCGACTTCCCCTCTCATTTCCCCCACAAACTTCACTAACATCCCCTAGGGATATTGAGATCTGCTCAATATTCCTAATCCATTTCATTTTTGATAATTGCTAAGCAAAACGTTCTGTTTACTTGGTCAACGCAAGCCAAATTTCTTGTGTAAACATAATCATCCCATTTCCCTTTCATTTCCTAACAAAAATCTAAGTTTTTCCCTATAAACTTATCATTTCCCCATCATTTGTCATATTAACACCCTCACTTATTATATAGCTCCTATGTTAATGTTTCCCTACCCCTACTATATAAAAAGAAAAAAACCCAAAGAATTATATATATCCCGCCCCCGCCTAATATGGCTATGTTTTAATAATTCCTTGGGAGCCATTGGTCCACCTGGGGCCAATGATAACCGACCACGTGTCCCAGCGGGTTTGTTAGACCTCTGGTCAAACAAATAACCATACCCGTCGTGCAATAAACTGGGTTAATTAACATTTGGTTAATTAAATTACCATATCCGCTCCGCATTTCTTGATAAACTAAAGTTTGAAACCCTCCAAACATTATAAAATATTTCAATTATCGTGCGCGCTGGTTTATTAAACCTCCGACAACTCACCTTCCTGTCCACCGTTGGATCGCGTTCTCCAGATCCAACGGTCCTCATCGATATCAGAGGTGCCCCGATGTCCGATCGTTAGTGCCCAATGGTCGGCGGTTTTCCTGTCGTACCCAGGGACACTTGTCGTATTCTCATTGCATCGAGCCCGCTCTGACAGAAACCGCCCCCTTACCAAAGGCGGTCCGATGGAAATCGCATATCACCTTTGTCCTACCGCCCACGTCACTATCCCGTCAGCACCACATCATCACCCGCGCTACTGTTCATTTGTCGTGTCTGCCATGTCATCCCCCATGTCAGTGACCATGTCACCTTTCGTACTCCACTACCGGACAAAGCTACATCATGCTGACGTCATCCTTGAAAAACGCCAAAAGCCCAAAAAGTCCAAATTTTGATAAAAACTCGGGAAATCTATGATTTTTGTTCATTTGTGTTGGTTGACTTGCGCACCCTCGGCATGCAAATTACGTCCATTTCATCATCGGAGCTATAGTCCACCACCCAGGCGAATCCACTCGGCAAACCCGGCCTCCTCTGCTCAGTCTGCAATCGAAACTTGCACCAGGCACCCATAGAACAGGTATTTACTCGAAAGTCGCCCACAAACCTTGTTTTACAAAATTTATCTGTTAAAAATTACCCAAAGAGCTAAATTCAAGTCAAATGCGTTGTTGCCTGCAAACCTCTGCACTTTGAGTCACTGTCTGACCATTGTTACCAAAGCAAACTTGCGAATTCTACCTGCCTTTGCAAATTTCCCATCAAACTGCAATTTAAGCCCATCTCCACCTGTAAAATCGCCAAAAAACACCTATAAAAGGGCGCTCTTTCCCTGTTTCTTCCAACATTACAAGCCAATTCTGTAATTTCCTGTGGGAAACCAAATCCACTGCTCTGCTATTTGTTACTCCAAAGAGCTCTAAACCCAAGATTCGAGTCACTTAACAAATTGAAAAGGAGGCCATTTTCACTGTCTTATCCAACCTCCACAATACATTCTACATAATTCGCCTTTTCCACCATGAATGCTACCCAGTGAGGTGACTACAAGATAAAATTCAGTCTGCAAGATCCTGAAAAAAAAGTCTTAGAACCAGAGTTCTCTTTTCTGCTATTTCATAAACCTATATTCCAGTCAAAACACAATCAATTCAAGCATGGGGGCTCCAGTGGCTCTCAACATTTCACCCTTGAATGCACCACATAAGGACTTAGAATGGTTACCTCTGGCAGATAGGGACTTCCAGATTAAGGACATGATGGGTCTCAAGTCTCACCTGCAAACCTTTTGTCAATTTAGAAATAGCCACAGAAATAACACTGATGTCCTGAGAATCTGGGAATCCAACATGCCTATCTACTACCTCCCTTCAGTCAATGTGCTGCCAGATTTCATTCATTTATGCTATGAAAACTATGATCCCACACAAAGAGCAATCCTCACTCCATCTGGATCTGTGTTGTTCTATATTACTCCTCAGTCCATAAACGAAATGTTGAACTTTCAGCCAACTCAGGCTCTCGTACCTCTCACCATGAAACTCCTGCTTCATCAAGGTGCAAAGCTGCCCAGCTCAGAAATAACAAGACTAGGTCAGTTGTTTATGCAACCACAGTGCCAGCCTGATCATCCTCCATCTTATCATCAATTCTCATTCAATGAGACAGGGAAACTCCTAATAGACATGATATCCTACATTCTAGGATGCAAAACCAGTGAGTTTGTTGATGAAACTGTGTTTGTGCTAATGTCCATGTTCACTCGAGGACAGCCCCCTGTTGTCATGTATGACTATGCCACCTTCATAGCAAACAAAATCCATGAGAAATTTATGATGTTGGAGAGAGAAAGAGTGTTCAAGTATACATCCTACATATATCATCTGCTGTTGTACTATCATCCTGATAGTTTCCAAGTTCCTCTTAATAAACTAGACTCCAAAGGAGAGAGGAGATCTGTCATTTTATGGACCTAAGTTTTCCATGTAGTTCACCTCTCACCTTATACATATTGTGAGTTTATTGACATGTTCATTTACCCAGCCACTTTCTTGTTGATGATGACTCCTCCTAGCAGGCTCACTGCTAAAATGCAGAGAATCTTACATCTTTCAAGGGGCTACAATATTGGTGATTGGTATTTCTACCAAAACCATACAATGATAAGGATTTATGGTTGTGAATTACCCCCCTACAAGCTGCCAAACTATGTCCCCATGAGACTCTTTGCCTTGGAATATTTCAGGCAATTTAGTAGTGCAGATTTGACTCATTTCCATGGCAAAAACAAATAGGCACGGCTCAAGGTAAGACATCAATTGGGACCTTTTGTTTTCAATAAGAGGGAAGAAGCCTGGAATGATGCAGACAAGATGCTAAGAGATGAACTCATGCTGAAACAAAGCTTTTGTTGGGCACCATATGACCCTGAACATTTCATAAGCTATAGAAGAGTAAAAAACAAGCTTTCAGGATATGTGCACCAGCCAATCCCACATTGAACAATATGCTAATCGACAGGAATGGGTAGAGGGCACACTAATTGAAGATCTTACTGAAGAAGAAAGATTAGAAAAAGAAATGAAAGACTATGAGAAGAGAATTGACCTGGATTATTTTGCACAGGTCCGTTTGACACAGCCTCAACATATTGGAGCAAGCACATCAGCTGCTACACCTTCACAATAGTCGGCTCAAGAAACCACTCCACCTGCAGAGAAAGGTAAAGAAATACAACATTCAGAGCAGTAGAATACAATGGCAGAACAACCATCTACAAACCAGGAAAAGGGTCA
>APFE031077021.1:26755-53001 GCA_000404065.3 Pinus taeda | reverse complement strand
ATAAGGATTTTGCAGCATGGGGTCAAAACTTTGTTGATGACAAGCATCGCCTTTTGCGCATCATAGATCCTCACCATTTTAAAAACTTATCATTTCTTTATCCACTCACTATATGAGTTCCATTGGGAGTGTAGAGCCTTACAACAATAATATATTAGTGCAATTTTCAAAATTTCATATAATATACTAATTATCAGTACTAAAATCTTTATAAATGAAGTTGAAACACTAAAAGATGATGCTTTCTTTTTAATTTAAAAGAGAATTATCATGGTAAATTGGTATAAGAATATTAGTAGAAAAAATCACCTAGTTATAAGCCTAAATATTGGCAAAGGCTAATTCTTCATGTGGCATAATCAATTAACCATCTGATCTTGCTACATGATGCAAAAAAAACGACCCAAGGACCCTAATACTTTTTGGGGTTCTTTTTCAATTCAATAGGCTTTTCTTCTTCTGCCTGAGATGGTAAAGATAATGACTCAAGAATGACTCTAAGCTTACTACATAACCAAATTCTCAACATACCTTGCAATTTCCACACTAGCCACTTACGGATTTTCAAACATCAATGTTTAGATAATAAATAATGGATGGGCATAAAAAGACATAGAAATTAACACCAAAAATAATAATAATCACATGAACCTGCTGAGAAAGCGAAAACACATAAGATATCATCTTCACATTGGATACTTTGGAGAAAGGCAATCTTGAGTACCACGATCAAACAAAGAAACACCAGACTACAAGAGAAGTGAGTGTTAACTTTTAAAATTTTGATATAAACATTGGTTTTCAAGAGAAATTGCAATTAACAATGTACAAATTACTGAATAGATAATTACCAATTAAACTTTTAAGTCACCTTTTAAAGGTGCAATTGAGTTGAGCTTTCATCTTGTCATTCAATTGATGGACACTGAATATTAAATATAAGATAAATATATAGGAGTAGCATGTGAGTGTCAGTTTTATAAAGAAGATTCTTTTTATTATTAATTAAAATATAGATAGTTAGTTTCATTTTAAAGGTTTATAAATATGAGTTATAAATACAAGACATAAAAGGTTGTAAATACTTGAAGGGTTGTAAATATGAGTTATTAATTGTTTTTACTCAAAACCTGATAAATAGCAATTTAGCAATTTCTTTTTAATTGAGTGACTCAAATTCATGTTTCTTTAGGTAGTAACCCCACTAAAGTGGAAAAAATTGTGATGCCAATAATTAGAGGGATTGTCATCATGGGGTGATAAGAAATTTAATATTCCAAGAAGAGGAGGTAGTAGTAGACCCTAAATAAATTAGCAATGCAACAACATAAATGTTTGCAACAAATTTAGAGAGATCCACCTTGTTGAATAATGCACACACTACATGGATAAACAACCTCCAACTTTCACTTCCCTTCATTTTCTTATTCTTGGTGTTTGTATCCTTAAGAAAATATAGAAAAGACTTTCAAGGTCTATAGTTTCATACACGGTCATTCTAAAAGGCATGGACAAATCAACCTTACTGGTGATGGCTTCAATTTCAGGGACTTGTGCAATTACCACGCCAGTGGGATACTTCTGAATAAGCCTGCAGACTATTTGGAATAATAGCAAATGAAAATTCACTATAATATCAAATGCCACCAAGGTTAGTTGATAACAATCTACCAGAGATAGCCCCAAGGATTAGCGTGGTTAGAAGATGCTTTAGTGCAAACACTCAAGGAGGTCTCGGGATCAAATGTCATTGAATATCTAGTGGTTACCAGCAATAGCTAAATAGGGGAAAAGTGTGGAATCCATAAGGAACTCATTATATGCAGGTTTGTGATTACCAACAGTAGCTAAATAGGGGAGATTGTGGAATACATAAGAAACTCATAATATGCAAGCGATTGAAGGGCTATCTTTGTTAAAAATAAATAAAAAACAACCTTGCAGAAATGAATTGAATGAGATTTCGTGCAAATATACATGAAATGGGAAAAAGAGAACAAGAGAACCCACCATAATAGGCATTTGCCAAGCTTCCATGTGGAATGTAGTCATAAACCAACAGCTTTTCCTCTATACCCCAATAGAAAGCTCGGAGGCGAACAATGTTGGGATGTTTAACCCTACCGATTGCTTTAGCTTCTACTTCAAAATCCTTGTACCTTTCCAAACCACCATCACCAAGTCGCCTTACTGCAAAAGTCAACCCATCTTCCAGAACTGCCTTATACAATATAGTATAACCACTGGAACGCAATATATATGCAGAGGCTCTGAGTTCAAACATCAATGTTTAGATAATAAATAATGGATGGGCATAAAAAATCATAGACATTAACACCAAAATTAATAATAATCACATGAACCTACTAAGAAAGTGGAAACACATAAGATATCATCTTCACATTGGATACTTTGGAGAAAGGCAATCTTGAGTACCACGATCAAATAAAGAAACACCAGACTATGGGAGAAGTGACTGTTAATTTTTAAAATTTTGATTTAAACATTGGTTTTCAAGAGAAATTGCAATTAAAAATGTACAAATTATTGAATAAATAATTACCAATTAAACTTTTAAGTCACCTTTTAAAGGTGCAATTAAGTTGATCTTTCATCTTGTCATTCAATTGATGGACACTGAATATTAAATATAAGATAAATATATAGGAGTAGCATGTGAGTGTCAGTTTTATAAAGAAGATTCTTTTTATTATTAATAAAAATATAGATAGTTAGTTTCATTTTAAAGGGTTATAAATATGAGTGATAAAAACAAGACATAAAAGGTTGTAAATATTTGAAGGGTTGTAAATATGAGTTATTAATTGTTTTTACTCAAAACCTGATAAATAGAAATTTAGCAATTTCTTTTTAATTGAGTGACTCAAATTCATGTTTCTTTAGGTTGAAGGTAAACCCGCTAAAGTGGAAAAAATTGTGATGCCAATAATTAGAGGGATTGTCATCATGGGGTGATAAGAAATTTTATATTCCAAGAAGAGGAGGTAGTAGTAGACCCTAAATAAATTAGCAATGCAACAGCATAAATGTTTGCAACAAATTTAGAGAGATCCACCTTGTTGAATAATGCACACACTACATGGATAAACAACCTCCAACTTTCACTTCCCTTCATTTTCTTATTCTTGGTGTTTGTATCCTTCAGAAAATATAGAAAACACTTTCAAGGTCTACAGTTTCATACACGGTCATTCTAAAAGGCATGGACAAATCAACCTTACTGGTGATGACTTCAATTTCAGGGACTTGTGCAATTACCAAGCCAGTGGGATACTTCTGAATAAGCCTGCAGACTATTTGGAATAATAGCAAATGAAAATTCACTATAATATCAAATGCCACCAAGGTTAGTTGATAACAACGTAGCAGAGATAGCCCCAAGGATTAGCTTGGTTAGAAGATGCTTTAGTGCAAACACCTAAGGAGGTCTCGGGATCAAATGTCATTGAATATCTAGTGGTTACCAGCAATAGCTAAACAGGGGAAAAGTGTGGAATCCATAAGGAACTCATTATATGCAGGCTTGTGATTACCAACAGTAGCTAAACAGGGGAGATTGTGGAATACATAAGAAACTCAAACATATGCAAGCGATTGAAGGGCTATATTTGTTAAAAATAAATAAAAAACAACCCTGCAGAAATGAATTGAACAAGATTTCGTGCAAATATACATGAAATGGAAAAAAGAGAACAAGAGAACCCACCATAATAGGCATTTGCCAAGCTTCCATGTGGAATGTAGTCATAAACCAACAGTTTTTCCTCTATACCCCAATAGAAAGCTCGGAGGCAAACAATGTTGGGATGTTTAACCCTACCGATTGCTTTAGCTTCTGCTTCAAAATCATTGTACCTTTCCAAACCACCATCACCACGTCGCCTTATTGCAAAAGTCAGCCCATCTTCCAGAACTGCCTTATACAATATAGTATAACCACTGGCACCCAATATATATGCAGAGGCTCTGAGTTCAAACATCAATGCTTAGATAATAAATAATGGATGGGCATAAAAAAAACATAGACATTAACACCAAAAATAATAATAATCACATGAACCTACTGAGAAAGCGGAAACACATAAGATATCATCTTCACATTGGATGCTTTGGAGAAAGGTAATCTTGAGTACCACGATCAAATAAAGAAACACCAGACTACGAGAGAAGTGAGTGTTAATTTTTAAAATTTTGATATAAACGTTGGTTTTCAAGAGAAATTGTAATTAACAATGTACAAATTACTGAATAAATAATTACCAATTAAACTTTTAAGTCACCTTTTAATGGTGCAATTAAGTTGAGCTTTCATCTTGTCATTCAATTGATGGACACTGAATATTAAATATAAGATAAATATATAGGAGTAGCATGTGAGTGTCAGTTTTATAAAGAAGATTCTTTTTATTATTAATAAAAATATAGATACTTAGTTTCATTTTAAAGGGTTATAAATATGAGCTATAAATACAAGACTTAAAAGGCTGTAAATATTTCAAGGGTTGTAAATATGAGTTATTAATTGCTTTTACTCAAAACCTGATAAATAGCAATTTAGCAATTTCTTTTTAATTGAGTGACTCAAATTCATGTTTCTTTAGGTTCAAGGTAAACCCACTAAAGTGGAAAAAATTGTGATGCCAATAATTAGAGGGATTGTCATCATGGGGTGATAAGAAATTTAATATTCCAAGAAGAGGAGGTAGTAGTAGACCCTAAATAAATTAGCAATGCAACAACATAAATGTTTGCAACAAATTTAGAGACATCCACCTTGTTGAATAATGCACACACTACATGGATAATGGATTTCCGCACTTTATGCCTTACGTCGTTTTCTTTGCAACATCTGGTGAAAATGCTAGTAATAGTAAATACGAACACCATTTAGTGACAATAAAGAAATTTACCATTCTCAAAGAAAATCACACTGAGCTTACTTTCTCGCAGCGGATGCCAGCTGGATTATTAATCACGATGGGTTCTATTCTGAAATTAAAGAAGAAATGGACTAAGAGTGTAGTTAGGTATGTAAGATGTAGAGTTTCTTAAGAGTACATGCAGTTATGTTACAAAATTTATTAAGATTTTGCTTTATTTATGGTATAATTTTCTGACCAGTTATTTTTATGTAGTTGGTTAAATATTCACGATATTATATTATAAATAATATATTATAAAGTTTAGTTATTAAGTGTATGTATAAAAGTCAAATGATTATGTTGTATTTTTAATAGTCATTTATGTGGAAAACCTAAATAATTGTGTATAGAATGTAGACGGAAAATCAGCCTCAAGATTAAGGCGTGGATGCAGTGGCATAGGAATCTAGGGTTGAGGAAGAGGACGAGAAGGAGGGGTTGGAAGTGGTTGCAGATAAGTAATTTGTTATAATTGTGTAGAAGTAGGACATTTTGTGTGCGACTGTTAGAATCCAACGCATCCCTCCTATTAGTATTGCCGACAGTTTGATCACGTTATAGAAGATTGTCTAGTACTAATAGCCAAGATGCGGGAGAAGAAGGTTCAACCACCTACGCAGAATATTCAGATGATGGGGGCAGAGCCTCATGAAGAAGAGCCTAGTATTAATATAGTAATGTGAAGTGGTATTGACGCAAGAGAAGATGAGGGAAAGCAACCGGAATCTAAAGGATGGGTACACAAGGCTGCCGAGAAGGAAGTTGGGTTTGATCTACAGAGTTAAGGAAACCTTTATGTAATAAAAAAATAGCTTGACTAAGGCCTCTACCTCAGGAATTCATGGGAATTCTGGCAAAAACAATGAAGCACAAGACGTAGATCCTTTGCTATTAGTTACCTTTTTGAAGACTTGTATGACATTGTTATTGGATAGAAAGGCGGTAGAAGGGCTCCAAGAGTTAATTGATAACTGTATGGGTAGGGTCAAGACTCCTCCAGGACAACGCACTGTATGAAAAGTTGGCAAAAGAAAGAAATGAACAGGTCGCGAAATGAGGCTAACTACACAGATCAGAGAGTACGAAATGGAGTAGGTAATTCTTGATCTAGGATCTGACGTAAATGTGCTACCAAAAAAAACTTGGGAAAGAATGGGGAGACTTGTGTTGTAGTGGTATCCTATCCATCTTAGCATGGAAAATCAACAAAAAATCATTCCTATTGGGCACTTCTATGGGGTTACGGTGGATATTGAAGGAGCAAGCGCCTTGGTCAACTTTGAAGTGATCGAGATAGTTGACAATAGTAATCCTTACCCTACGCTATTAGGCATTGATTGGGTCTTCAACATGGATGCGGTCATTAATCTTAAGAAGTGTATAATGACATTTGAAATGAAGGAGCTCCAAGTAATTTCTCCCTTGGATCCAATTGAAGGTGCGCGATACACAGAACCAATCCATGATTATGAAGAAGAGGACGATTTGGATGAAATATATAAGATCACTACGTGTGATGAGGATTGGATCAATCCTACATCAGATAGACAAATTGCATGGGATATAGATAGCTCATGCACCTCAGATTCCGATGAAGAGCTTGAGCATTGGCAGAACAGATTACATGAAGTCTCCTCAATGCGCTGCAACATGTTGAGAAAATCGCTTCATTACTTTTCCACAGAGGTACAAAATCTACCTCATTATGATGGTTTAGATGATGTTAATTTATTTCTGGATATGTTTGAAAGGGAGGTGCCAGAAGAACATCGGTTCTAGGCATTAGATCTGGCACTGCACGCTAGGCCTGCCCGTTGGTTTGGTACGCAGAAGGACAACTCTGTAGATTGGAAAGAATACATGTGAATGATGAAGCTAAGGTTCGGGTATGCCAATACCCATATGATGGACAAATACACTGGAAAATATGATCCGCACGAGCATCTGGTGTGGTTGACTAAAGCATGGGGAGGGAGTCCTTAGCCTGAATGGGTGCAAATTATTTATCACACTTTGGATACCATTATGATGAATTAGTACCCGGAAATAGAGCTACGCCATGGAACAACCGAGTGGGATATCCTCAAGGAAAGTTTGTTGATAACCTCCAGCTTTGAGGATGGATTTGAATGTATTAATGAAGCGCTCCACGAAATTAAGGCTACGATATTTAAAATGCCTAAGGACCTCGTAGAATGGGTTCAACTAGATTGGAATAAGTAACTGCACCATGTGCTAGAATGCTATAACATGACTGCAGAAGAGGAAGAAAATGATCCTAGAAATATCAACATTCTAGAGTTTGAGGGACAATGCGAAGTTGAAGGAACCAGAGCAGCAATCCCTGGCATAGCAAAACCTTTGAAGACTAGATAGGTAAACATTGGATCAGACGTGAAGCCAAAGTTTTCTAAAATATGCGACTATTGGGATGAGGATACAGTTGATAAGGTCGCGGAACTGTTGCACAAATACCAGGACTTGTTTCCAAAATCTGAAGGGGATAGCCCGCCATGAAGCCTGTAAAACAATGACGCTGCCATTTGAATCCCAAGTATAGGAAAAAGTGTGCAAGGAGTTGGAAAAAATGCTAGAGGCTGGGACCATTGAGTTGGTGGAAGAATCAGACTGGGTAAGTCCTAGAGAAGAAGCAACATGACAAAATCTGGATATGCATCGATCTAAGGAAGCTCAATGATGCGTCCGTTCATGACCCCTTTTCAATGCCAGTTACAGATGAAGTCCTAGAGAAGGTTGGAGGGCAGGAAGC
Organism: Pinus taeda; assembly: GCA_000404065.3. Lineage (NCBI taxonomy): Eukaryota > Viridiplantae > Streptophyta > Pinopsida > Pinales > Pinaceae > Pinus > Pinus taeda. Next base: position 45,288 of record APFE031077021.1, on the reverse strand, counting down.
CTATTCATTCACTTATGGGTTCTCAAGGTACCATCAGATCAAGATCGCACCGGATGATTGCAACAAGACCACCTTCGCAACAGAATGGGGATGTTTTCAATACACGGTAATGCCATTTGGATTGAAGAATGCACCTGCGATCTTCTCACGGGTAGTAATTGCAACTTTTAAGGAATTCATCCACAAGTTCTTAAAAGTTTACTTTGATGATTGGACTGTATTTGGGGGTGTAAAGAGCCACATTGCAAGTCTGCGCCTTATGTTGGACACCTGTCACAGACATCAGATTGCCCTAAATTTGAAAAAATGCATCTTTTGTGTTCCTTATGGGATATTGGTAGGTCATGTGGTTTGCAAGCAGGCATTGATGGTAGACCCTACCAAGATATCTTTTATTGTGAATTTGGAGGCTCCGAAGAACGTAAAATCACCGCACGCGACACTGGGCCATACGGGATATTATAGAAATTTTATCAAGGCCTATGCGCAAATCATTGCACCAATGGAGAAACTATTGAAGAAAGATGAAAAATTTTGTTGGGATGAAAAGTGTCAGAATAGTTTAGATATTCTGATGAAAAAAATAGTCACTGCGCCCATTCTGGTATTTCTAGATTGGAAAAAGGAGTTTCATGTTTATGTAGATGCTTCTTATATTGCACTAGGTGCGGTGTTGACCCAACCAGGCGAAGGCGATATTGATCATCCTATAACGTTTGCAAGTAGGAAGTTGTCTAAGGTGGAGAAGAACTACTCGACTACAGAGCGTGAAGGATTGGCTATGGTGTACGCATTACAGAAATTTTGGCACTATCTGTTAGGCGCACACTTCAAGATGTACACAAACCATTCTTCTCTAAAATACCTGGTTAATAAGCCTCTGTTGGGGGGCAATATCTACAGATGGTTGTTGCTATTTCACAAGTATGATTTTGAGATAATTGTGAAGCCTAGACAACTGAATGTTGGTCCTAATCATCTCTCCCGAATTGAGATTGGTGATGATCCTACTAGTTTGGAAGAAGGGTTCCCGGATGCACATCTCTTTTATGTTCGTGTCGCAAATGATCACTTTGTTGATATAATCCAGTTTTTAATGATTGACATAACCCCAAAGGGATATTCTACTCAACAAAATAAGGAGTTGGTGGTTCGCGCGGTTGACTTTTTCTGTGATTATCGGACACCTATATAAAATTGGGTGCATTGAGATACTACACCGATATGTCCCAGAGTTTGAATGACCAAGCATCCTTGTAGAAGCACATGGCGGAGTAGCGGGAGGCGACTATGCAAGAGGAGTGACTGCGCAGAAGATCCTGTGCGCAGGACTTGGTGGCCAATGGTACATAAGGATGCAAAAGCATATTGTAGACTGTGCGATGCTTACCAAAGGATGGGGAGACCATTGCGGAGGGGCGAATTGCCCTTAAATCCACAAATAACTTTGCATGAATTTGATAAGTGGGCGATTGATTTCGTGGGTCTGATCTAGCCACTAGGGAAAGAGATTGGAGCTCAATATATTATTACAAAAATTGAGTACTCGACGTTGTCACCTACCTTATACGATCAACTTGAGCCCTACACATAGTTCAAAGTAGACTTCCATAATTTATCTATTCACGTGCGCGCAGGGACTTGAAGAAAATATGGCATAAGTTGCCTTATCTTGTTGGCGAGGTGGATGTCCAAGAAATTGTTGGTAAATGGCCAGGGGAGTGGCTTTACCCATCTGATCCAGGCGTAGGAACAAGCAAGGTAGAGGAAGGTACCATCGCGCAGATCTTAGCAGTAGAAAAACAGAAGGAGGCCCAGTGGGCTACAACTCAGGAGAGAGATGTGCAGCAGAAGGAAGCTACTGCTAAGGAAGTTGCAGACAAGGAAGCTGTTGCTAAGGTAGCTGCAAACAAGGAAGCTGTTGCTTAGGCAGTTGCTAACATAGAGCAGGTGGCCCAAGAAACTACGATAGAGGTTGAGGAGTCTAATTCTCGGCACACCCAGGACTAGGAAGGGTCAGATGTAGAAGGAGGTAGGGGCGCGGAGTAGGGAACCCCCTTTGTGGTCAAGAAAATACCGAAGTAGACCACCTCGAGACCACGAAAGAAGCAGAAGTCCACAAGATTCTCCCAAGTGGATTCGCTAGTCCTCATTGAAGGGGACTTAGACGAGATTGGAGACAAGGTCCGAAACACTACGATAGAGTTATGGACCCAATTTAAGAAATAGTACCAAGAGGCACAAGGAATGTGTAGAAGGATCTACGCGATCTACAAATCTAGACAAGCCAACTACAAGCAAGCATAGGTCAAGCGAACGGGATTTATGCTAGCCTACATCAAGCGAGCATAATAGTATTGGACACGGATCAGACTGTGGATCTCTGGGTGATTCAATTGCTAGACGAGGCTCTGCACGCCTAATTAGAGGAGGCCAACACCCATCTTTCGCAGATCAAGGATTTGGGCATTAACCTCGCAAAACTCCCTATCTAGACCCTACATGAGTTGCACCAAGACGTATCAAATGAGCTGAGGGTTAGGGAGAAGCACACACTGTTGGTGATTAATGAAGTAAAAAAACAATGCACAGATATTTGAAGGAAAGGTAAAGGCACTGAAGGAGAAGGAATAATTTTCCACACACATCCAACACTTAGAAATAGTGATTAAACAAGTGTGTAATGTGCTGCCTAAACTCAACATTACATTGGATGCAAAAGCAACAGAAAAGATCCAGAAGCTGGTTGCAACGGTTAAGGGGTCTAAAGATGAAATCGGCTAATTCCGATTTGAACTACAGTTGCAAATTTCAAATCTACAATTGAAGTTGTATCCGACGACTCCGCTGGAGGTTCAAGAGCAACCCGGAGCTTCTATAAAAGAGGAAATAGTCACACTAGACACAGCAGTCAAGGACTGCACAGAATGATTTGAGCAGGCCATGGAGCACTGGACATCTATGCAAGAGGAACCCACTATGCATAAGATTGCCACTGACCTTAGAGAAAAACAACAACAATTTGATGAGATAAGGTTAACTATGCATACTTTGGCGCTAGTATAGCGGTTCGCACAATTACACGAAGGGAAGCATCTTCATACTGAAATTGAAGAGCTGCACCGAAAATAGACCATTCTTAGGGCCAGGACACAACCTTGGACAGAGGATGCCAGTCAGCTCACTATGTCAGTACAAAGCAAGCTCAAAGGCATACAACAGACGCAAAGGACAATGGGCATCGCGGTTGAAGGCCCCACTACAAAGAAGTTAGTTGAGGAAGTGTAGCAGGAAACTATGCAAGGAACAGTTGATCTACAGGTTCTGAAGTTGGAGTTCTGTGAACTCCAAGCCAAGATTGAAGCGCCAGCTGAGTGACTCGAGGACGAGTCACCAAATTGTGTTGGGATGGGGTCTCTAGGGTTAAATTTTGTAAACTTTGTAGTTTCGTTTTGTAAAGATGAAAAGTGTCGGCAATTTGTGGAAACGGAGCGTGGAGATAGTAAGTGTCAAGGGGGCTTTAGTCCTTTAGGTGGGTAGGTGATAGGAAGGTTTTGAGACCTGCCCATGGTCTGCAGACCATGGTATTGTAAAAGAAAAGGCTATAAATAGAAGAGTCCTAGTGAGTTTAAGGGATCATCAATTGATAGAAATCTTGGTAAGAGCAAGTAAGCTAAGGCAGGAAAGGTTTGTTTCATGTACTTAAGCGAAGGGGAAAGCTCATGTAGTTGAGTGCGCGAAGACCTTGGTAAGTCCGTAAGCTGAGGAAGCAGGCCCATGCAGCTGAGTGCACAGGGAAAAATAGTTTGTACTTGAACAATTACATCTAATAAAGATTGTTTTGATCCAATATTTGTGCATCTATTCTTACATCTGTCGTTTTCTGTATTTTCCTTATGTATTGCAATTTGTATGAATAAAATCTTATCTTGTGCATGAAAGTGGTAGATCAGTAAAATTTATACATGTAATGAATGTTATATGACCTTTGTGAAGGTGTAGATGATGTTAAAGTGAATTACTATAATTATCTGTTTCAAAAGGGATAAGGTTCGCGAAGATAGAACTAAGCCTTAGGAGTTGTGGGAACCTATCACACATGCCTCTGGATGCAGAAACCTGGGTTTGTCATCCCCCAATACTACTTTAGGTGAGACTGCAGCCTGTGTTACACTGTTTGTTGCCGAAAGGGCAAGTAGTTAAGGTTTTTTTTGTTGGCGCAGTTAACTTTGAACCTAGGTCAGGCCCCATCAAACCAACACGGTATCAAATCAAGGTTAATCTGCTCTGTCAAATAGAATGAACCCCTAGTTTTGTGGCCATCTAGAGCATTGGGCAGGAGAAGGAATTTACATAAAATATTGCCTAGTTCCACCTCAGTGCAACGATGTCGAGTGTAGATTTATGGATGTTGCGCTAACAAAGAGAGGGTATTGTCCATAAAGTTTTTTGAACTTTTACAATGACGAGCCTATGTGTTTAATCTATTTGGACCAATTAAGCTTGGCCTACTTGATGGATGATAATTTTCTTTGCATCAAGGCATTGATAAAGAACGACTAGGGATTTGTTAATGGAGTAGCTGGAACGTAGAGGTGTATGTGGAAGTGAGCATGCGTGAACAAAGAATGCTCATAGAAACTCTGATGTTGACATTATTTTATACAATGGAGACTGAAAACCACACCAGATGTTATAAGGTAGCATTCTCTACATTGTAAAGACAAGATTTCTCTACAATCAATGTGTCAAGGGATCCGCTAAGTTCGACATCTAGAGAATCGAAAGTCTAAATGCATTGCTGTTTGCCACGAGAAATCCTATGAACTACATTGAAATCCAATGATCGTTGATTGCTCGTGTTGATGACGTGGACATGACGTGAAAAGAAATGTACATGGAGGTCATTCATGGAATATGCCATTCGTGTTGGTGACATGTTGATCTTGCACATACATTATAGAGGACCCCACAACTAAACCACTTAACTTTTTTGGGGGCACTCCACACTGGTCAGTGGTTTTACGTTGGGTGTCACTGGGATAGATCTTAGTTGTAGATCTCCCACTAAGTGGTTTCACCAAATCCACCTTCGAGAGCACTTGTTGGCATAAACAATGGGCTTGTTTGTGCCACCGAGTTGGATTTTGTGGGTCATTTGTGCACAAACATGTGCGATGTTTAATCCTTTGTCGCTTTCTCGTTTTTTGGTTGGAGAACGTTGAGTTGCGCAGATAACATTGAAAGTTAGTTATAAAGCCCCAGTCTAGAGTTCTTGATTTGAAAGTTATGATCTAAGTGAAGGCTATGGTGGAGGTGTTGTTCAATTTTATGGACTTGTATTTAAAAAATGATGTTGTTAGCCTTCAAAAGGATGTCTTAGATCACGTCAAGTATATGGTTGTGGGCTCGCGGTTCAACATTGAGGTCACTCTTTTAAAATTGTGTGTAAGCATTTAAGTTGTTATGAATAAATTATATGTACAATTAAGTTTAAATGGGGGATTTGTTATATAAACTTCCCCTCATAGGTTAGATAAAGAAGTTGAGCTGTGTTGATTTGATACGAGGTTGTGTTAACAATTGAGGCTAACAATTGTAATGTGTTTGGTTGAAAGACTTGCACTAACTGTTGCAGCATAGTTGTTGACTGTTGAATTATTGTGAAGGCTTTTTATTCTGAATATTCTTGTTGATAGGGAGCAATAAGTTGTGAAGATTTTTGCTGAATTTGGTCATTTTTGTATTTTCACATTTTTTGAGTTTGCATTGCAAAATTGATGCATTTTCAGTTGAAGCTGACACCCTTAGTTTGACCAAGCTTGATAAAGTATTAGAGTTATTAAATATTCTAATACAATCTAATGTTAATGACACAGTACATATCAACAAATTTCTTCTTTTTGATATCAAATCTGATCTACATGATGCACAAGAGAGAGTTGAATTTCTCCAAATTGAATCACAAATACAAAGAAAAGAAGTACAAAAGAAGAATTTTGAACCTATTTTTGTTTAGAACAACACTTTGTTTGAGATAGATTATCATCAATAGTTAGAGATGGATCATACCATTTCAGAAGCAAAGTTGGATGCAGCAGAAAGTCATGTTTAGGAAAGGGTATGCAAGAGTCATTTGCCTATAGACTCTGAAGCTTGTTGTTCTTGAAACCTTTAGAAGACCATGGGAATAAATTGTACACAACAACAATAGAATTGGTTTGGGATATAATAAAGATGTTTTTGATGTATCTTTTCATATGCATGTTTTTTCTAAACCTATACATTTTGATAGTGTTGGATTTATGTATGGTGTTGTTCTAGAACAAATTGGTTGATGCCAACAATGTAATAGAGTTGGACATGTGAAAGATCAGTGTTTTGATATTCACCCATGTGAACATTGTGGAAAGCACAATCACCATTCAAACCAATTTTCTAGAAATAACATTGTTGCAAGAGAGAAACTAAATTTTGGATGGACTGCTTCTTGGGATTAGTCCAAAACAACCAAGAATTTTTACAGATCATACCACAGGATATGTTCGAGAAAATTGATTAGCCTTGTAGTGATAAAGAGTACTTCATCTTCTCACCCTGTATTCAACAAGGGGGAATTGATGGAATTGATGGTCTGCTACAGGTTCAAATATTTGTCAAGCGATCCTAAGTCAAAGATCCACAAGTGAGCCTAAGCCACAACCAGTACCACTTAGATCTAGAATTGTAGCCAGAGAGACTTCAATTTTTGCTGAATGAGTTTTTTTGTGAACGAGCACTTTCAGATTTTGAATTTTTCGAGGAACTACATTGATGGTTCTAGAGTTAACATTTTTTATTGATCTGATCACTGCTATGAAGGTTCCATACATGGGTATCGTTTGTGGTTTTCTCTTAAAGACCACTATCCTTGGTTTGCGGTCATCCTTTGAAAACACATTTTTGCATTTTTAGCTTTCATTCTTAGACTTTGATACATCCCTTCAGATTAAGGGGGGAATGTTAGACACCTAATCCTCGGGTTATGATTTAGGTTATGATGTGTTATGGTGAATAGTTATTGGAGTTCAAGAAACTTGGGAAACAATCAACGATTTGCATATTGTATTTATATGTACACTATGTACATCATTCTTTGAGATCATTCTTATTAATATAATTGAGTTGGTTTCCAATTATGTTGTCTTACAATATATCGGTTTAAACATCCACTCCATAGGAGTTGAAACTAACTAGAAGGGGATGTTAAACTAGATGTTGGTCATCATGCCCATGTTTTCTCAATTATTTGTTATTGATGCTTTTTGAGCTATAAATGTTCATATTAGTTTTTTTAGAAGGCACGAGAAAATGTTTTTAGGTAAATATTTTTTTGTAAAATTTGAGACAATAAATTTTGATCATCCCTAAAGGTAATAAAGAGAACTTGTTTGGATGCAGGGAGCATTTTGCAGACAAAATGCATGGCTTTGGAGTCTATAACTTTGCCAATGGGGATAGATATGAAGGTGCATGGCATGACTAAAAAAAGCAAGGTCTTGGAATGTATACATTTAGAAATAGTGAAACACAATCTAGACACTCGTATTGTGGTGTGCTTTAGTCTCCCGATACTCATAATTTTCAATCAGGATTAACCAAGGGGGTGAGCCATGCATAGCAGGTCCATAAAAATCCATTTGACCCTATCCCAGTATTGGGACATGATTTAGGACCCGCAGCCTAACATACATGTTATCTATGTTTGGTATCGCTATGTTTAGTATTTATTTTGTACTTGGCCAGCTTGGCCTACATCTCAGTGGTTATGTTTCTAGCATTTTTGTTGTTACTTTTCATTTGGCACTCTTCTCTAAGGAGAGTCCAATTTTGGGTTTGGTCTGGTTTCCTAGTGAAAGATCGGCTGTAGTTTTGTAAGTTGCTATGCAATTGCCAGATATTCTAATTAATGAAAATATTTGGCCCAAACACACACACATTGTTAGTCTATTACTTCTAAAGCATGAGATGATAAAAATTATATTAAAGTAAAATTTTAAATTAAAAACTTAAAATAAAACTATAAAGTTTTTTCCAAAAACACTAAAGAAGATTTAAGATGAAAAAAAAAAAAAAACTAAAAAATTTCCCAAAAAAACCACCACGCTGGTGTTAAAATATATGAATATTATTAAACAATCTCATATCCCCCCAAAAAATAATTGCTCGTGTTAAAATATATGAGCACTAAACAAAATCTTGTAAAAATCACATAAGAGTATTATTAAACAAGCTCATAATTGCTAATATATAAGTATACTATTTTAATAGACTTTGATTTTGTCAAACTAAAAGCTATTCATAAACAAAATGATCAAAATATTTCTAGAACCATGATACAACTTAAAATAAATAGTTATCCTTTCCATGTATTTTACAGTTTTTTATAAAATATTATTTCTTTGTTTAGATGATATAAAAAATACTTTTTATTATAGGGAAAAAACAGATTAAAGAAATGTGTAAAAACATATTTTTCATATTTTAGTTAATAAGCTTTGATAATGCACTCCTTTCATAGTTAGTTAGAGTCCTTCATATTTAGGGGTTGATATCACCATTTAATATTCTAATTGACTTTGATTATGTACTAGCAAGACATGTGCTTATCTCTAGACTATACCATTCTTATATGCTATTACCAACTCATTTTTTTCAATTATAAAGTAAGAAACCATTTTTTCTGATTGCTCGTTCCAGTTGTTTTTATGGATTGATAATTCAGTACAAATGACAGGAAGACTCAGCTCATTATTTGCTTTCACACCCTTCAATTCAATGCAAATGGCAAGAAGATCTTGATTCAGTCCATTCTTTGCTTCCCGATCAGGGAAACAAAATATCATGTCAAACACCACATTTCCATAACAAACAAAAAGCAATTTAATTTTGGCCACAGAAAGTACAACTAACAGTGGCAAATTCAAACTCCATTACCGGACATATAACACTTCACAATTGGTTAAACAGGAAAAACTTCCATTACCGGACATATAACACTTCACAATTGGTTAAACAGGAAAAACTTCATTAATTTTTAATGATTTTGACAAATGCTTTGTTGTGTTTTTGCTATCTCATCCAGCCTATAAAGTAATTGAGAACCTGTTTAATCACATGCAATCTGGCATTGGTCTCTCTTCTGGCCCAAATAGAACTCCCCCTCATACACATCCCCATTGTTGTATCCTTCACATTCTTACTGCTTTTTTCACATTTAGGCTTGGAGCCAATGGTCCATGTCATACAAGAATTTCCTTTAATTCTTCCTGTGTGTTTCTCATCACGCAAGAATGCAAATACACCCAATGGCTTCATCCATGAAACAAGCAAGCGACCCCAGCTCTGCCCAGGTTCGAACCGGGACCAAGCTCATGCAATGCAGCCTAAACCCAACCTTAATTCAGGTAAAGGGATCTTCAATGAAATTACAACTGCAGTCACAAAAACGAAGGCAGAGAAGGAATCGAAAAATAGACCTAGAACAAGATCGTGCCATGCAAAATTCGAATCCCAACTGCGGTTTTGCACTGGCCTCATATGAAACCAGATGCAGAGAACCCAAACCACCACCACATGGGGAAGCAGCAGCTGAAACCTGAAATCGCATAGTTTTCTCCAGTTGTATGTCTTGATATTCGATCCCCTCCTGGGCCATTTGGTGGTTTTCGAGTAGTCTTCATCGTTATTCCCTTTCTCAAGGGAAGAGAAGTTGTCGATCCCGGATTTGATTGTGTCCGAGTGTAAAAGCGAACTGGGTGCAGCTTAACCTGGAAGGGGCAGCTTTGATGTGATTCGCCTGGATTTCGCCATCGCAAGCTGCTGGTTATGGCTAATCCCAGATTGCAAAACCCTCTTAGTAATTCTCTGTTTTCTCTGATACTCCTCCCTTGAAAAAGCATTCATCCCTGCAATAAAAGAAAATCCCCTACTCTTCCTCCCCGTAATGATTTTTCCACTCAAAACCATTTTGGGGATCATCCTACTAGTTTGCAAAACCAGCTCCGAAAAGCTCAATCCAACGTGTAGAAAAAGCCAAAAAAACAATCAAGCACCACTTGTTTAACTATGCCCAAGTTACTGTCTATTTCCCCTAATACTTTTGGGATTGCTTCTGCCACTGGCATTGGCACTGCTGCTGCTTTCTACTGTTTCTGAAGCGAATCTGATTCCTTGTGTTCGAGAAGCAGCAGGAAAATCTGAATTAAAGGATGGTTCATTGAGATGCGTGATGCTTCTCAGCTACTGAGCTCCAAACTGAAATTGAAACACAGTTCAATTCTGTGACGATAGAGAGGTCTAGGGATAGGGATTGATCAGCTGCTCAAGCAACAGTAAAATGAAAGAAGGCAGAACTCCAAACTGAAATTGAAACGCAGTTCATTTCGGTTACGATAAAGAGAACCAAGGAGAGGGATCGATCACCTGTTGGCGCTCCAGAATGATGACTGCCCGACCGCCAGAAATTAAGAAATAAAACTTAGAAAATGCAGCAACATGGACCATCAGGCGACTGAAAGAAGTGAAGTTTTGAGAGTGGCGGTGCAGAAACGCATGCGCCTGCAGCTAACGGGAGTCAGAGCCAACACCGGTGCCTGCGACTGGATGGAGACGGGGCCGGAAAAAGGACCAGGCTATCACCGACTAGCCGTCAGTAAATCGGAAAAGCGCAAAAATTGACTGCTTCATTTTTCAAAAATTCTCTTAGTTAGCCCACACTTGTCCTTTATACAGTTCCGTACAAAAACGTTATTTGGAAACCATACAAAATGGTGGAAATAGATTCAGTCTCATAAATGGGTTTATTTTTTTTATTACAGGAATGTTTAATTTGTTTTTATCGTGGAAATAGATTCAGTCTCATAAAAACTTCTTAATCATCTAAAATCTCTAAATTTGACATTTATATTCTAAATTTCCCAAAAACCATACCAAAATTTTTACTATTTTTAAACAAATTTATAGTCTCTTTAATGAAAAAAGAATCTAGATGATATTACCTATAATCTTTGTTTTTTCTTGGAAAATGATAGGTTCCAATTAACATATAGTAGAGGTGCCGGGCTGCTTTGTAACATGAAATTTACTAGGAAAGGCAATTTATTAGCCGTGTTCACAAATTCGCTTTTATTCTTTTCAATCCAGGATGCCTTTAATTCGCAGTCTATTTACAGATCTTTCTTCCCATGAAATTGACGAGTAACGTCATTCTTTAATTCGGAGTCTATTTAAAGATCTTTCTTCCCATGAAATTGACGAGTAACGTCTCTATGGTGACCACTCTTACTTTTGATTTTGCTTTTCAATTAAAGTGACAGAAGCATACTTCTTTTTTTTTATCAGTCTTTTGTGTAACATTCAGCTAGCAACTTTGTAGCATTTGGGATTTTTAAGATGACTCTATTGGAATAAAATTGGTTTAAAAGAGGTTGCTATCGATAAGTTCTATCTAATAAGCTATGGGTTGAAGCACTTAGTTGTGCTAGCTATATCCAGAATAGATCTCCTCATAGGTCTGTTAAGGATCAGACCCCCTTTAGGCTTGGAGCGACACTAAACCAGAGGTCACCCACTTCTGTGTTTTCGGCTCCCGAGGAGCATGGGCCAAGATCCCCTCTGAAAAGAAGAAAGCTCTTGATCCACAGAGCATTGAGTGCATCTTTGTTGGATACCCTGATGGTGTGAAGGGATATTGGCTTCTGATTTCCTCTACGGACAAGCTCATCATTGAGCGAAGTGTCAAATTTGAGAAAAGTCTCTTGCATGCACCTCAATTGCCGCATGCAGACACCTTTTTATCTACCTCATGTCCGAAATGATGACTCAGTACACTCAGATGCAGATACAGAGCATGCAGATGCCGAGGTAGAGCATGCAGATGTAGAGACAGAGCCTTTAGATGTAAATCTATTGCATGCAAATGATGATCCACATCCAAATGATGATCACTTCACTGCACATTGTGATTTCTTCATCCGTTCCTTATCATACTGGTTCAATATGCATTAATTCATGACCCCGCTGGTTAGATAAGCTCCACAAATCTCCGGTAAGTAGTGGACATACAAAATTCATTTTCAGAAAGACCAAAATGGTACTATGTTCCAATCCACGATAGCCATTTTTCTGTTCAAATCCACGATTGCCACTTTTCTGGATGTATTATCCTTGCTATGTGTATTCAATTTATTAAGTTCTTCTAATGTCCTCCTCGATTGCAGCTATTTAGTAGCTATTATTTCGGGTCGGTTGAACATGGTTTCAACTAACAATCTTGAAATCAATGTGACATGTTACAGTGAAATCGATTTGAAATGTTACATATAGGTTTCGCAACAGTGATATATATACACAGATATTCCTCGAGCTCTGAACTAGCCCAATATATACATACAATTTAGCAGATTGCAACCGTGCTGCCCGCTGTCTGTAGCTGCCACACTGCACACTCTCATAGATGCCCACATCGGTTCACGCATTATGGCCTTTCAAGACTAGCCAATTTTGCCAATCATGCTTTCCCAGTCTCAACCGCGTTACCAGATTCCAAGTCACTTGCACATTTGACGGAAGCCAGAGATGAAGAAGCTGCAATTGTCGAGTCGTCCGCAGAAACTTGGAAAGACTGAACATCATTTGCTGCAACACTCTCGTTTCCTTCGGTAACATCCATTCGGGCGCTTTCCTCTGGCTGGGAGAACCCTGACGGTTTCTTCGACAATGCACAAAGGACAGAGTGTCGACATGAAGGACATGAAGCATTGGAAAGCAGCCATGCGTCTATGCAATCTGCGTGGAAACAATGACAGCATTCTGTTAATACTCTCACCTTTTCTCCTTCCATGAATTCCGCCAGGCAAATGGGGCAATCTATGGCTCTGAGGGGGTGGCCTTTGCAGTAAACTGTGGCTTAAAGTGCTTCTAAATCCTTTTTCTGGATGCCAGATTGAGTTCTTTGGACATCCATATTGGGTGATGGCTCCGACACCACTGCCCATCGCCTGTAGAGCCGTCTGCAGCGGAGCAGGGCATTGAACCCTAAAAGGCATAGTATTGAGAGGAACAAGGCCGCGGCCGCAATAACGCCGACTAAGCTTGGGCCGAATGGCGCATTAGCAAAGTCAGGAGTTACCTCCGTCATAGGAGCAGCCGATGAATGCAATTCCTCGCTATCTTGCAACAATTTCCTGCCCTGATCATACAATGAAAATGAAGACATACTCTGCATTTTTCTGGAAACGTGTTCCAATCACAAGGAACCTCGAAGGGGGTCAGGCACAATGGCTTCAGAAGCTATAAAATTTTCAGTAATTCAACATGGGGACTGCCTATCCAAGAATATGACAATTGGGAACTGCAAATAAGAAAGCTTGGAGAAATGCAAAGCGTGGAAAATTGAGGAAGCTTCAGTGCTTATCACCCAATAGAGCGGAGTATTTGTAAATGGTACATAAACCCATAAAGGGGAGTATTCTGGGTGCAAGTAAAGACCGGACCGAGGCGCCCACAGAAACCCAAAAGCAAAACTGAGAGGCTGTTCAAGCCCCACTTTGTTAAAACAGACGGATATTAATTACATGGTACGAGCGATGCAAGGTCATTGGAGGTTCAAGAGTCATTGAAGGCGGCTGCTGTGATGTGATTGGAGTTCTGTAATATTGCGGTGGTTTTAGCAATTTGTTTTTTTTAAAGAGTTATTAAATCCTATTTTATATATTAAAATCCTCATATAAAATTGTTTTATCTCAGCCTTATCGGATTTAGTACATCCATGAAAAACTGCACTTATATGGTCAAAAAAATATCCAAACGTCGATTAGAGAAAAGAAAGAGCGAACACTTTCGCGCTAATTATTACTTTACCAATACTTTATTGGAGAGGGGGATAATAATTCGAAATGTAAGAAAGAGCGCACACTTTTTGCTCTAATTATTAGTTTACTAATACTTTATTGGAGAGGGGGATAATAATCCAAATTGTCGTATTCCTTATAATCCAAGTACCATGCTTCATCAAAAGTTCAACTTTGGATAAATTATGAGTTTTTATATTTTTCACCTTATATATTATAAACACACTAATATCTTTATTCAGGATGACAATTCAAAAATCATCCAAAGCATGTAACGTATTAATTTCTTTTTCATTTGCCAACCATAATACTAATTTTAGGGTTATCAATTTCAGAAAATTATTTGAAAATTTTCCAAATTTTATTTTAAATTTAATTAAATGATTATGTGAAAAAAAATAGTCCTTTTTTCACATATAACAATATCTCTTTCTGAAGTTTTATTAAAAAAAGCTCAAGGAAAGCTCTAGCCCTAACAAAAATAGAGGAAAATATCTTAGCAATTTGTTGTTGAAGCACTACCCTCACTAAGTTTTCTTCCTTATACTATTGGAAATCACTCAATATATTGAGCCCATTAGTTTCATACTTCTTTCCGGCTAGAATTAATGCAATAGTTTTATAAACCTTTATTTGTAGATTTCATATCTAATTCTTCAAACTTTAATAATCCTAATCCAAACACATCTATATATGTATGAATATTTATATTTAAAAATATAGGTTAATTCATGGCTTATTTGATCTAATTTATTCGTGTTAGGTAAGAGGGTAAGTTTTCAAATTTTCTAAAAAAAAATTGAGTTTTGATTTTTAACAAATTAAAAGTATTTAGAGAATAGTCTTCCGCATTAATCACATCATAAGGGTTCATTCTCAGGAGTGGTGATAATATTACAATTAGTTAATATATCAATAATAATATTCAAGAATAATATTAATATTCATTCCAAATAATAGAATAATTTATCATATAAATTGGTTACTAATATTCTCTCAGATCTATTGATTTCTCACCTTGTCGTGAGGATGAACAACATTAGTTGGTTCAAAACTTCGACCCAATCCTTACGATGTGATTAATCCGGAAGACTATTCTCTAAATTGATGGATCACAAAAGTGTTAGATCTAAAATTAAAAGTAATTTAAATCTTACTTAATAGATAATTTTAACATAACCACTATTTAAAAAAGATAATTTTAGCATAAAAAAAATCAATATCTCCTATTATCACTTGTATAACTATTTTCAATAAAATTATATATTTGTTTAATAACAACTATCTTTAATTTTATTGTGTTGAGGGGCACCCTAGAACCCAGTATCAGAGAGATGTTTTCATGTAAGGTTACATTTAGAAATAATTGTAACACCCCCTTCCACCACCTTAGCTTAAACCCGCTCAGTGGAAGGTGTTATTTTGACTAAACTCAACCTTCATAGTTTTGCTATGGAAATGGGGTCACACAATTCCTCAACCTCCAACTTCTTCAAATTTAAAACCTAATACTGCCCTCATGTTCGACTCTTCAAGATATTTTCAGTGATATAAATTTTATCCCAATCCGACCTACAGAGAAAAAGTTGTGGCCATTTAGAGATTCAACCAATAACCCTTTGCCACATTAGTAGGTTTTTCCACATGGAACCCACATGATTCCCACGTGGCACTCCATGTCACATGCCAACTCACCCTTGGTTCAGGCCACAAGGCCCAATATTAATATGCTTCATGACCCTTTCCCATTATAACCCTTCTCGATCTCAACCTCCCCCTATCCTCCCCCTATCTTGACACAATGTGCAAACATGCTTGTAAGCCCGGTATGAGATGGTAGTATCTACGTTAACTATTGGCTTAAGATTTCAGGTCTCTTGGCCCTCACTTCCTCACCTTCCCACAAGAGAAATTTTGAGGTAAAAAATGGGTCTAAAAACAAAAATGTACAACAAAAATAAACTTTATAAGAACCAATAGGATTCAATATGATGATGTCAACCATGGGGGATGATTCACCATTTTTGGAGTAAAAAAGTAAAAAGATACAAAAATAAAAAATACCTTTTTAACATGTAATTTCAACTTATCTCCTTATGATTTTACTCAAATTTCAAGCGGGAGCACTGGTTGGAAGCATAATTTAATTTTTCATCCAAGGAATACTCATTTTGCATACTTTCGATGGACCTTACTACACGAAAAATATGAAATACATGATAAAACGTGAATGCCTGAAATGTGAAATACATGAAATCACATTTTTTCATGTATTTAACATTTTTCATGTAGTAGGACCATCGAAAGTATGCAACAAGGGTGCTCCTTGGATGCAAAAATAAATTCCACATCCAATGAGAGCTCTTGCTCGAAAATTGAGTGAAATCGTAGGAAGATAAGTTGAAAATACAAGTTAAAAAAGTAGTTTTTCTTTTCTCCCTCCAAAACATGATGAGGTGATCTAATCTTATTTTATTATTTCCACTATTATTTTATAATATTCATTAGGAGGCCCATTTCAGACCTCAAAATTTCTCTAATGCACATGTTACAAGTGGGAATTGTCTCAAGTCTGAGACCTCGATGTCCCACAATGATGTCATCTCAACATCACACAGACGTCTCTCGCCCCAATGTCTTGTTGACATCTCTTGCCCCACCCAACTCTCTTTCATCATCCTTGTCACAAAGTATTCTCACCAAGGCGAGATTGGAATTCCATCTCTCACATAATGGAAGCAACCCCTATGATAATCTTTTGTCACTTAAAAAGATTTATGGGGCTACTAGCAGACACACACACACATATCAATAGGGAACATTTGTGATACATAGTGAAACCCTCCTGAGCTTATGTATGTATGTATGTATCGAAAGAGGACACCCTCAATGGTTGGTCGAGCATGGAATATCCTTCCTAAGCTTATGAAACACACACACACACACACACATAAATAGGAATGTCCTCAATGCTTAGCCTTATTGAACTATCTCTCTTGAGCTTGAACAAGCACTTGGCTTGGCTCTTATATATATATATATATATATATATAAGCCTATCCCTCCTAAACTTAAATAACACTCAACCTAACCTACTTATACATAAAGATGCATTTTAGGCTATCTCTCTTGAGCTTAATTAAACACTAGGCTTAGATTTCAAATACATATTAATGTGTTTGTGTTATTATTGTCACGCCTAAAGGCCCAATTCCTCTAAATGACTGAATAACCCAGAATTTCCGAACACAATCAACATAAAAATAACAATCAGTCAATTTAACAAATATTTCACACCTCTTATGCCCTAGAAATTAACATGATAACATTCCTATCATTAAACAAAAGAGCACACATTTCTAATAATTACATAGGAAAATGGACATTCCTCAAGATTCACATATGCATTATAGCAATGACATTAAGCATTCACATTGCATTCATTTACACATGAACATAAATCAACACTTATCTTATAGAGAAAGTCTGGAAAATGTGATTGGGACTTCAACTCTCCACCCAACCTTAGATTGAATGCATTGTAGGCTTTCTTGTAGTCAATCACCCCTGGGTCGGGTTTAGAGCTTGAGGAGGAGTGCTTAAAGGAAGATTGGTCACATAATAAATTCCCACTGGGAATCTAGAGATTAAACCATCTCCACCCAGTTATACCAGCAATAATGCTAAGTGTCTCCACCCTAAATCTGGAGTCCAAAGGCACCTGATCCACTGTAATGCAACAGTTAAGCCATAAAAACACAAAGTTGTCATTGCAATTGCATGAATCTAAAGGATTCAAGGTCTCCACCCTAAATCAAGGATCCATAAACTCTTGAACCTTCACCTGTGGCTTATTACTTACAAAATTAGGAATCTAAAGGAGTCAAGGTCTCCACCCTAATCGAGAATCCAAGGACTCCTAAAACCTCACCTAAGAATTCTTCCTTATCTTTCCATTGCTAGAACTACTCTCTGAGTTGCTTCTTGCATTCTTTCCCGAGTGTATGTTCCTTCCTGATATTCCTTTTGAGTGTTGTCATCCCTACTCCTCTCCAGCGTGTTGCTTTCCCCCTACTTTCAATTCCTTTTCCTTTTATTTCATATTGTGCACATTCCTACCCTATTGATGAACCTAGGTATTGCAACAAGAATGCTGCAACTCCCAGGGCTACCAGCTTTACTTATCAACACGGGGTTCGTACAAACTTGGAGGTGACAGTGTTATATGCACAAGTAAAAGTGAAGGTTCTGCCTGTTGTCACTGCTCATCTGGAAAAAGACCCTAGGGGTTCCAAGCCAGAATTCTATAGGGTCAAAAGAAGCTTAATTCTTTGATGGAAGAAGAGAAAATCTATTCTAAGAGAGAGCTACTCTACTACAGTAATGAAGAAAACAACATGTAATGCTAAACCACACCATAAACTAACTAACCATCTAAACAACTATGCTAAACAAAATTACTAAATCAACAGTAACCTAATGCTGCTATCTGAGTTGCAGAGGTAAAGAACATTAAACTATACTACGGTGTAAGCAAAGGAACTAAACTAAATCTGTTTTCAAGCAGAAGAGCAGTCGGAGATCGAAATTGGTGAAAGGAGGACGTAAGGACACAGTAGTGCATAGGGACCGTTGGATCGA
>APFE031077021.1:0-19042 GCA_000404065.3 Pinus taeda | reverse complement strand
ATTATTAATTACTATGTACCATAAATATAAATAGTTTGTTTTAAATTCAAAAATCTCATTTTCTCATTGGTGTAAAGTATTGAAATGTTTACATTAATATTAAAACATTAATAAACAATGTCAACAAAGGATTCATATAACTTATTTTTACAATCTTTTTATTATTGTTTGGAATAGATACACATTAATGTTATTTGTTATTAACTAAACCCCAAAAAAAACTAATTATACAACTTTGTTAAATTATATTTTATATAATGAAATCCCAAATATAGAATTATTTTATCTCAACCCTATAAATTTACTACATCTAAAAAACCGCAATCTCCACTTATCCAATATCCAAACCTCTTTTAGAGAAAAGAAAGAGCTCTAATTATTATTACTAATACTTTATTGGAAAAGAGGATAATAATCCAAATGGTTCCTATTCCTTATCACCCAAGTACCATGCTTCATCAAAAGTTTGGATAGATGATGAGTTTTTATATTTTTCTCCTAAAACACATTAATATGTTTGTTCATGCTTTATTCACGATGATAATTTAAAAAAGGCATTCAATACAGATAACGTATTAATTTCTTTTTCCTTTGCCAACATTAATATTAGTTTTAGGATTATCAATTTTGTATAATTCGTTGACCCTTTTCCAAATTTTATCTTAAATTTAAGAAATGATTATGTACCAAAAATAGAGTCTCTCTAATCTCATTAATAAAATCCAAGGGAAAAATATAGGAAAAGTTCTTAGCAATTTGTTGCTGAAGTATTACTCTCATTAAGTTTTCTTCCTTATATTACGGAAAATCACTCAATATGTTTAGCTTATTAGTTTTATATTTTTCCTATTTTATAATTAATGTAATAGTTTTATAGCTTATTAGTTTTATATTTTTCCTATTTTATAATTAATGTAATAGTTTTATAAACTTTTATTTGTGGATTTTCTATCTAATTTCTTAAATTTCAATAATCCTAATCCACAATGTAGAGCTAGTATATTTTTTTGGAGGCATAGGCGGCAGCGACTGTAATGTTCCACTGTTGGAACTAGTGGTTGGTCATGATTGCATGTATGATTGGAACTTTCACTTTCTTAATATAACATAGCCAACATGTTTCATGCATATGTTGTTATTGTGTTTCAGTTGTCTTGGTTACACTAATGATATATGTAGATGTTTGCTTATGCATGTATGTGTGGATTTTTCTATATATGTATGTATGCATCTTATTGAGATGTGTTGTTGGTTTGACCATCACTTTGAATCGTTGGTTTTACTGCCTTCCCGCTGGTGATGTATCTTTGCTTGTGTGTTCCCTTCCAATCTGCGTGTTTCCACAGGTTTCCAAGGGGAGCACTTATTCCACCTTCCATGTGTTAGAACCCTTCATGCACCTTCCTTCACTTGTTGCGCTGGTCACACCCTTGCTACCAACAAGGACATCCTGCTTTCCTCTGCGCACAACCGCGGTCAAGGCAATACCGTACGACCCAATGCTGAGACTCCTACACCAAACGATTTGAGGTCTAGTTGGGACTTCTTACCGGGGAAATCCCTTGACATGTTGGCGAGTCCAACGCTGTCAACAAAACCTTTACAGGAGATTCAACCTGATAATGCACCACCATAGTTGGTTCACAGATCTTCTAGGCCTCATAAGCCTTCACAAAGGTATCCTCCTTCAAATAATATTTTGTTGACTGATGAAGGTGAGCCTAATTGTTTCCAAGAAGCTTGTAAAGTTGAGCAGAGTAAAGAATGGAAGAAAGCAATGGAAGAAGAAATGAACTCTTTGCTAGAAAATAAAACTTAAGAGTTGGTAAACCTCCCAAGAGGAAGAAAAGTTGTACAAAACAAATGGGTTTACAGGATTAAGCACGAAGGTGACGAAAAGAAGGAGAGGTATTAAACAAGGTTGGTGGTGAAAGGATTTGTCCAAAAAGAAGGTATTGACTTCACTGAAATTTTTTCACCTATTGTTAAAATGTCATCCATTAGAGTCATTCTTGGTCTTGTCACTGCTTTAGACTTAGAATGTGAACAATTAGATGTAAAAATTGCTTTCCTTCATGGTGAATTAGAGGAAGAAATTTATATGGAGCAACCAAAAGGCTTCATAGAAAAAGGCAAAGAAGACCTTGTTTGTTGGTTGAAGAAGAGTCTGTATGGGTTGAAACAGGCACCTCGATAATGGTACAAGAAATTTGATTCATTCATGTTGGAACATGGTTTTCACAGGTTGGAAGCTGACCATTGTGTCTATATCAAGAGGTATGATCAAGGAAAGTATATCATATTATTGTTATATGTGGGTGACATGTTGATTTCTGGGCATGATAAGAATAAAATCAATAGGTTGAAGAAATATTTGGGCAACAAATTTGCGATGAAGGATTTGGGAATAGCACAACAAATATTGGGCATGAGGATTATGCGTGATAGGAAAAACAAAAGGTTATGGCTATCACAAGAAAAATATATCAAGAAGGTGATCGACAAGTTTAATATGAAGGATGTCAAGCCAATTGTTACACCCCTTGGATTCCACTTCAAGTTGAATACTAAATTATGTCCTAGTCATGACAAGGAGAAGGAAGAGACGAACAAGATTCCTTATGCTTTAGCAATTGGCATCTGATGTATGTCATGGTATGCACATGACCAGACATTGCATATTCAGCGGGAGTAGTGAGAAAGTTCCTTGCCAATCTAGGAAAACAACATTGGAAAGTAGTAAAATGGATTATGAGATATCTCAAGGGTACTAGTCATTATTGTTTATGTTTTTGTCATAATGAGACTGTGCTTGAAGGATTTATAGATGCAGATATGGTTGGAAATATGGACACCAGAAACTCCACTACAAGTTATTTGTATACATTTGTAGGTGCAATGGTATCTTGGGTGTCAAAGCTACAAAGGATAGTAGCTCTCTCTACAACATAAGCAAAGTACATAGTTGCAACAGAAGCTTGTAAAGATATGTTGTGGATGCAGCAAATCCTAGGAGAGATAGGAATAAAACAAGACAAGTATGCTATATTGTGATAGTCATAGTGCTATTCACTTGATGAAAAACCAAACATTTCACTCAAAAACCAAGCACATTGACTTAAGGTACCATTGGATCCGGCATGTGTTGGAAGGAGGACAATTATCCTTGGAAAAGATTCATACATATAGGAACCTTGTTGATATGCTTACTTAAATTCTACCAAGAAATAAACATGAGTTATGTAAAGGCATGGTAGGAATCGGTGTGACATGATTCAAGATTCTTCATTCGGCTTTAAGTGGGAGAATTTTAAATGTGAAGTTGCATAAAGACTTTGGCGTTGACCTAGCTGTCGGCAATCACTCTCTGACAATCACACCGACACTGAACCGACTCCTACCCACCTTCATTGACTTGTAACCTCATTGTGTTTCACATGTAGAATTCTAGATGCTTCTTCATATTTTATAAATTTGTATTTTCTTTGGCCAGGGAAGGCAAGCCAAGGCCCAAGTTCGTTGCGTAATACAAGTGCGATTTATGTTTCTCCATTTCCTATTGTCTGTGATGTTTGTCTGTTGTCTTTAATGTTTTATTTCTGTTGTGCTTTCTGAAAATAACAGGGAATCATGACTGTCGTTAGACCAAAAGTTGTAGGAGTTAGTCAATGATCGCATCGCCAGAGATAAGGATCGACAAGAGCCGGTTAGTCCATGTCACGAAACACACAGGGAGCATTGGTTTATCCAATGTCCAACAAATCCAATCTCAATTTAGGGAAAAAATCTTTAATGAAATTACAACTGCAATGAAAAAATGAGGGTGCAGAAGGAATCAAAACGAAGGTAGATAACAAGATCGTGCCCTGCAAAATTTTAATCCCAACTGCGGTTTTGCACTGGCCTCATATGAAACCAGATCTAGGGAATCCAAACCACCGCCACATGGGGAAGCAGTTGCTGAAAGCTGAAACCACCTAGTTTTCTCGAGTTGTATGTTTGGATATTCGATCCCCTCCTGGGCCATTTAGTGATTTTCGAGTAGTCCCCTCATATGAAACCAGATCTAGGGAATCCAAACCACCACCACATGGGGAAGCAGTTGGTGAAAGCTGAAACCACCTAGTTTTCTCGAGTTGTATGTTTGGATATTCAATCCCCTCCTGGGCCATTTAGTGATTTTCGAGTAGTCTTCACCATTATTCGCTTTCTCAAGGGAAGAGCAGATGTTGATCCCGGGTTTTATAGTGTGCGAGAGTAAAAGTGACGTGGATGTCCTTGCTAACTTGGAAGGCTCACCTTTGATGTGATTCACCATGGCAAGTTGTTGGCTATGGCTAATCCCATATTGCAAAACACTTTTAATGATTCTCTTTGTTTTCTCTGATACTCCTCCCTTGAGAAAACATTCATCCCCGCAATAAAAGAAAATCCCCTACTCTTCCTCACTATAATGATTTTTCCACTCAACCATTTTGGGGATCATTTTACTAGTTTGCAAAACCAGCTGTGAAAAGTTCAATCCAATGAGTAGGAAAAGCCAAAAAACAATCAAACACCCCTTTGTTTAACAATGCCCAAGTTACTGTCTATTTCTCCTCATACTTTTGGGATTGCTTCTGCCACTGGCATTGGCGCTGCTGCTGTTGTCTTGAAATATGACATTAATTCTACTGTTTCTGATTCCTCATGTTCAAGAAGCAACACGAAAATCAAAGAAAGCAGAATTAAAGTATGATTCATTGAGATGCATAATGTTTCTCAGCCACTGGGCTCCAAGCTGAAATTGAAATATAATTCAATTCTTTGACGATAGAGAGGTATAGGGACAGGGATTGATCAACTGCTCAAGTAACAGTAAAATAAGAGAAAACAGAATTAAAGGATGATTCATTGTGACGAGTGGTGTATCTCAGGTGTTGGGCTCCAAACTGAAATTGAAACACACTTCATTTCGGTCACGATAGAGAGGACCAGGGAGAGGGATCGATCACCTGTAGGCGCTCTAGCATGATGTCTGCCCGACCGCCAGAAATTAAGAAGAAAACTTAGAAAATGCACCAAAATGGACTATCAGGCGACTGAAAGAGGTGAATTTTGAATTTGGGAGAGTTGGAGAGTGGCGGTGCAGCATTAATGCATGCGCCTGCAGCTAGATGGCAGTCAGAGGCGACGCCGGTGCCTGGGACTGGACGGAGACGGGGACGGAAAAGGAAATAGGCGATCACCGACTAGCCGTTAGTCAATCAGAAATTTTGAATTTGGGAGACTTGGAGAGTGGCGCTGCAACATTAATGCATGTGCCTGCAGCTAGATGGGAGTCAAAGGCAACGCCGGTGCCTGGGACTGGATGGAGACGCGGCCGGAAAAGGGAACAGGCAATCACCGACTAACCGTCAGGTTATCGGAGAAGCACAAAAACTGACTATATTTTTAAAAAATTCTCTTTGTTAGCCCACACCTATCCTTTATACAGTTTTGTACATAAACATTATTTGGAAACCATACAAAACGGTGGACAAGGATATTTACCAAGGTCACAAATTAGTCCGAAAAAATTATTTTTCACTAGAATTTGTTGAATTTGTTTAAAAAAAAAATTGATTATAAGAATGTTTGAATAGTTTTTTATGGTGGAAATGAATTTAGCTTATCAAAAATTAAGACATCCAAAATTTCTAGATTTAACAAATCCTGAAAATATTACGTATAATCTTTGTTTTTCTTGGGAAATGAAAAGTTTCAGTTGGCATATCACATATAAATAGCGGAGGTGTCTGAATGCTTTGTAACATGAAATTCACTGGGGAAGACAATTGCTTAGCAGTATTCACAAACTCGCTTTTATTCTAGCTTTTACTCTTTTCAAATCGGAATGCCTGGCTACTTCGTAACATGAAATTTACTGGGAAGACAATTTCTTAGCAATATTCTTTTTCAGAAGAAAAATCATATTTTTATATTGATGAAAATATCAATTTACATATAACGGTTTATAATATCGTAAATCCAAATACTGACATAGTAAGGATCAATTCATAGCAAAACATAGCAGGCTGTACCATAAAGGCATAAAGATCAGATCATAGCAAAACATAGCAAGCTAAAGAACAGTACCATAAAGGCAGAGAATTCGTAGAACATTACAATGAAAGCTGGATGTTCATTTTATTCCAGATAGCATTGCGAAATATTGAAAAAGGAAGCCTATTTTCCCAGATAGTCGAGGAATGCCTTGATGTTGAGCAATATAGAAGATATAGGCCTCCGGGAGCTGTTAAAGATGGATTCATTCCTCCACTTCCAAATGGTCCAACAGACCAAGATAAACAAAGTGCACCGAGTGTCTGTCTGTGCACACCACCAGAAAAAACCGTCCTGTACAGAGGAAAAACCAAGGTAAGAAAAATCCAAGGAGAGGGAGAGTTCATACCAGATTTGTTGTGTAGCTTGACATTGAAAGAACAAGTGGTAGTTAGTCTCTTCCGCTGACAAACACAAGGTGCAGCGTCTCGGACCTTGCCATCCTTTCTTTTGTAGCACCTCCCAAGAGAGATTCATGTTCCGGAAAAGGAGCCATGAAAAGAGAATCATCTTGAGAGGACATGCAACTTTCCAAAGAGAGAATGGGAAAATCTATTGGTCTGTGTGTATTGGCTTTAAGGAAAGAGCAGCATATATGTCCTTTACACGAACAGGTGATGGAGCACGTGGCAGATTCCAGGCCAATACATCTTTTGTCCTCGATCTTCTTATAGCCAGTCCCTGTAAATTTTGGCGAACAAAATTCCACATTGGCCGGAATTGTGGGGGCAATAAGAGATCCGATTCTTCCTTCCAAACCAGAGTTGTGTAAGTCCAGGATTTTATCAGTCTGTCCCAAGAAAAGATGCCTCTCGTGTGAAAGAAAGAAACCAGGGCTGGCGGCAGAGGGGATGTCATTCCATCTTTAATGGAGTCAAAACCAATGAAAATGTTTGTTCCGGAAAAAATCTTCCACCGAAAGTTCCTCATTATGAAAGGTTGGTTTTTACGAAGACTGAGCCAGATGGCGGATCCTCTTTTGATCCCCAGTGAGTTCCTTCTATACTAGAATTCGATACTTTTGCCCTTTAGATATTTTCTGTTGATAAACATGCTCCATGGTCCATTTCCATAAATACCCCGGAGGAGAGATTTGCATAGGAGGGCATTTCCAATCGTCCACATGTCCAGTAAGCCCCACCCTCCTGAATTTTTCGGCTTTGCGATTGAATTCATCTTAACCAGGTGAAATTTAGATTGGTAGGATTTTCCTCCCCACAGGAAATTTGCTGCAAATGTTTTCATTTTTTTGATAACAGGAGCAGGGAGGAAAAAAAGATGCGCCCAGTAAATCGCCATCTGAGACAAAACTGCCTGTACTAATATAAATCGGCCCGCCAAGGAGAGAAGCCTTGTCTCCCAACCAGAAATTCTTTTATAAAAACAGTCCAAGAGCCATGACCAGTCCCCTTTCTTGTTCCCTGTTGGCTTAAGTGTGAAACCAAGATATTTAATCCCATTAGCAATCGACACAGCTTCAATGCCAAAAAGAGAGGCAATCCATGAAACCAGTTCCGAGTTAGTCTCATTATGGTAAAGTTTAGATTTTTCCTTGTTTATACAGATGCCTGAGGCGGACTAGAACCTGGTTATGATGTTAAAAAGACACTTCCAGGAAGCCTTGCAGAGCATTGCAAAGATGAGAATATCATCCACAAAGAGATTGTGGGATAAGAAAAAGTCCTTGCAAATCTTGATCGACCTGAAACTGAACCCAGAAGCTGCTTTGTTGAGATGAATGCTTAATGTGTTCATAACCAGGATGAACAGCAGCAGAGAGAGAGGGCAGCCCTGACGGAGACCCCGCTCTGCTTTGAAGAAAGGTGATGGAGTACCGTTGATGATGACCGAGAAGTTAATATTTTCAACGCACGCCATGATCCTTTCTATTCCCTTTGATCTTAAACCAATTTTCGCAAGCACGATTTTGAGGAGACCCCAATCCACACAGTCGTAGGCTTTTTTCAGGTCAATCTTTAGAATGGTAGCATTTGTTTGTCCGAAGAGAGTAGAGACATTCTTGAGTCAGTGCCACGGCATCCCAGATATTCCGATCCTTCAAAAAAGCGTGCTGATCTCTGGTAATGAAGAGGTTAAACACTGGCTTCAACCTTTTTGCAATGACTTTAGTGATGATTTTGAACAGGGAATTACACAGAGCGATCGGTCTGTAATCCTAGAAGGATGCAGAATTTTTCTTTTTAGGAATTAGAGTGATAAGAGTGGAAGATAGTGCAGAGTGTAAATTTCCGGACATGCGTGATGCCTCCACCATATGCAGCAGGTCCACCTTGAACAAATCATAGAAATGCAGAAAGAATTCGATGGGCCAGCCATCGGGGCCCGAGCTCTTGTCCTTTTTAGCTGTTTTCATGGCGGCAAGGAGCTCTTCCTCTGAGACTGGTTTGATGAAGTTTTCATATGAGGACTCATCAAACATTTCAGGCATTTGTTCGGCTACCCAGAACATATCAATTGCATTGCTTTGATTCCTTTTGTATTGCTCCTGAAAAAACCGTGCAGCTTCGTTAGAGATTTCCTCCTGCGTATAAAGAAAGCCAATGTTACCATCCTCCATCTTCCAAATCAAATTCCTCCTCCTCCTGGCGTTTGCGAAGTTGTGAAAAAATTTGGTGTTGCGATCCCCTTCCTTAAGCCACAATGCTCTACTTTTGAGCCTCCATAATGCCTCTTCTTTGATGAGGAGGTTGTGCTTTCTTTTTTCCAGAGTCCTGATGAGGTTCTTTTTTTTCGAAAGACATATTGTGGAAGGAGGACGAAGTGATGGCATCCAATTCCTTTTGGATGTTTACGAGCTCTTCTTTATCATGTTTAATTTTCCGTGTTTGCCATTATTTTGCAGTCTTTTTGAGGCATTGGATTTTTTCTCGAAAGGTTAAGAAGATCGCCGCTTCAGACCCCTTCATCTCCATCCATTTGTTAGATATTACATCAATGAAAGATTTTTCCTCCAGAAAGATCCTATTTAATTTAAAATAGTATTCCCTTCTGATTTGTAATGCTCTCCATTCGAGAATAATGGGCCTGTGGTCGGACGTGTACTCATTTGCAATGGAAGAGACTGGCATGCCCCATTTTTCGATCACATTTGCTTTTATTAGAAAACGGTCGATCCTTTTGGCGATATAAGCTGGCCCCGTTCTGCCATTTTCCCATGTTGGCTTCAAATGTTCAGGAATTACATCCACAATATTCTTGCTAAGAAGCCCCATTCTGATCTTGTCAGACAGAAGGTCTCTCTTCCTGCATTTGCCCCAACATTCGTCAGGGCTAAGAGTAACATTTAGGTCCCCAGCTAATAACAGAGAGTTGATGTCTAAAATATCAGATGCAAACAACCTGTCCCAAAAGGGAGACCTGTTCCTACATGGAGCATAGACATTGAGGAGATTTGACAAGTGTGCATGTCCTCTGACCATCGCCAAAATCATGATCCCGGCTCAACATTTGAAAGCTTTAGCTTTAATCCATGCGGGATCCCAAAGGACAGCTAGACCGCCAGATAAACCATTTGCCCCGGTAGCAACCATGAACCAAGTCGGGAACATTTTCCTGAAGAAAGCTATAGACACCCTGTTGGAATGCATGGTTTCTTGAATAAAAACAATTTTTGGACGAGCCTGAAAGAAGAATTTTTTAAGCGCCAAGAATTTTTGGGGGGCGCCCAAACCCCAGATATTCATCGAGATAAGAAAGGTCATTGAGAAGATTCACCAGCCATGCTTGCTCTAAGAGGCTGTGGGGCTTCAGAGTCGAAAATAGGAACTTCCACTAAGGATAGATTAGTAATACCAAAATTAGTAGCAATCGATCTGCCTCTGAAGTGTCTATTGTCACCCTTTTTTTTCTTCCTTACAGTGATGTTCTTGGCAGAATTTGGATTGATGGAGAGGTGAATGGGCCGGGATGGCTTGTGAATGGTAAGTGGTTCAAACTCTAATGGGTTCCTTTGAATAAAAAGGTTGATGTCACTCTCGAGGTTATTGATAGGCGAGTCAGATGGAGAGTTAAAAGGAGTGGGCGCATCAGCCGGTTATTTTCCTTTTTTGGTCCCAATCGGAAGATAAAGCGGAGGGCGAGCAGGGGAAGAAGGAGAGGAGGAGATCTGAATAGTGTGTGAGCTAGCCGTGAAATCCCTTTGATTCATGGCAGGAGGGGAGGGGACGAAATTCTCCACAAAAGGTTCAGAAAGGGGAGAGACGGGAACCGCCTCGGATGGTAGATAGGGAGAAACACGGGGGGAAGCATTTGCCTTGGAGGGAACCTCAACTTGATAGTCGGGGAAGCAATCCTGGATACCATGGTCTGCAGAGAGAGATTCAGACCTCCGTGGCCATTTCATTAAGAAAGGAGACTTATTTTTCCTTTTGCTAATGCGAAACTTGCAATCCTTGATGAGATGTCCTGTCCTGTGGCATCGTGAGCATCGAAAAGGGATGCCCTAGAAATCTATTCTCTGCCTAACCTGCATACCGTCCCAAAAGATATCGATGTGTTCTGGGTAAGCACATTTGAATGGTTTCTCAATGAGAATCCACGCTACCCTCTTATCCCGTTCACCCCTGCACCATGGATCAACATAAATAAACTTCCCGATCGAGTTCCCTATTTTTGAGAGTGTCTCAGAAGACCAAAGTTCCAAGGGCAGGTTCGGCAACTTGACCTAGATCATACAATTTGTAGGCGTGTTCTTTAAAGGATCGAAACCCATGTACCACTTAGACAAAGATAGGAAGCTTCTGCCAGCTACCCATGGTTTGCTGAGAATATTCTCCAAATCCATCACTTTGAGGAAGTGAAAAGAATACCAGTCCTTCATAAGACGCGAGATAATAGGGGTGTAGCCTATTATAGGGGTCCATTTTTCCGTCAGCCAATTCCTCATATCCGATTCCTTCATGAGCGGGAAATGCCATTTCCTGACTAGAGCTAACTTTTGTAAGCTGTCAATTCTCTCCGCAAGGAAGACACTATTAACAGTGACCGCCTTCGGAGGAGGACCTGTTTTAATGGGATGGCAATGGGAGTTATAAGGCTTTTCATGTGCTGGAACTAATTTTAATTATTTTATGTCATGAATTAAATTGAATTTTTTCCTTCTTTATTTTTAAATAATTTTAAAAATATGTAAATTGTTGAATTGAAGCTTTTGTGATCCATATCAAGTTTATGAAAATAATATTTTGGGGTAAATCACATAGAGATACATTTGTCCACGTGTTTCGAACCGACGAGTGTGGTTCATCGTCAGGACAAGTTGAAGAATCAGATCATGGCTACAAGTTAAAAAGGGATAGCAGATCTTCCAATGGCTAAGTTTGACTGGAAAATGGCTATATTAGATTAGACAGGACAAACCATTATAATGGACCAGAAAATAGCTAGTTTTGACCATTTCAAAAAGTATGTAAATTTTTGAAATGATATCAACAAACAAATATCATAAAATAAAATAAAAAAACATTAAAATTTCAATCGCCCATCCATATCATAATTTCCAATATTTAGATTGGAAATTAACACCCTAATTTAATTTAAGATGCTTAGTTGGTCGGTTGGTTGGTTGATGTGTAATACACCTAACTAATCCCTAAATGCCTAATTAAAATAAAAATACATGATAATTTTTTTTATTCAAGGTAAAACTCTTCTATAAACTTGACATCATCATTGAGAACTTCATACAAAGCCAAGTTGGCATCATCATTGAGAACTTTCATACAAAGCCTTTATCATTTAAAGATTTTCACAATTACACCAAAGGTTACTTTGCAACTAACACATAATAGATGACAACCAACACCCCATATTTATATATCATTATGAAATTATGTCATATCATCACTAAACCACTTAATTTATCATATCATATACAGGAGATAAATTAGTTATCGTATCTTTAAATTAAATTAATAACTTAATTTATTTAAATACATGTAATTATATTAAATGAATAATAATAATAATATATTTAACTATCAATCCAAAACATTATCCCATGGTCGACCACTGTTAGTTAACCATGGATGGGCTCATTTGCAAAATCTCTTAAAAAATTTGCATTACATAGTGATCAATTCTACTGAAAAAAAAATTCAAATTTACCATCTCACCATTCTTATAATGGTGGTAGATTGGTCAAATCAAATGGTGATAAATTGGATGAAAATTTTGGCTAAATTTTTTTATGTATTCAAAATTCATGATAAGTAATTATAACTATATAACTTTTTAATATATTTAATTTCATTTAAAACTAATTTAAATAATACAAGTCAAAATTTCACCTTAATTTTTCCTAACTATTTATTTTTCCACACTAAAAACCACTGATAAATTAGCGAACTGCAACATTAATGCACACTCTCTGTAGCTTCCACACTGCTCACTTTCATACATGCACACATCGATTCGCGCATTATACCCTTCCAAGAGTAGCCAATTTTGCCATTCATGCTTTCCCAGCCTCAACCGTGTTACCAGATTCCAAGTCACTTGCAGATTTGACGGAACCCATAGACGAAGACGCTGCCATTGTCGAGTCGTTCCCAAAAATTTCAAAAGACTGAACATCATTTGCTGCAACACTAGACTGAACATCATTTGCTGCAACACTCTCGTTTCTTTCGGTAACATCCATTCGGGCGCTTTCCTCTGCCTGGGAGAACCCTGACGGTTTCTTCGGCAATGCGCAAAGGACAGTGTGTCGACATGAAGGACAAGAAGCATTGGAAAGCAGCCATGCGTCTATGCAATCTGCGTGGAAACAGTGACAACATTCTGGTAATACTCTCACCTTTTCTCCTTCTTTGAATTCCGCCAGGCAAATGGGGCAATCCATGGCTCTGAGGGGGTGGCCTTTGCGGTAAACTGTGGCTGAAAGTGCTGCTAAATCCTTTTTCTCGATGCCAGATTCAGTTCTTTCGACATCCATATTGGGTGATGGCTCGGACACCACTCGCCATCGCCTGTAGAGCCGTCTGCAGCGGAGCAGGGCATTGAACAACAAAAAGCATAGCATTGAGAGGAACAGGGCAGCGATAACAACGACTAAGCTTGGGCCGAATGTCTCATTAGCAAAGTCAGGAGTTACCTCCGTCATAGGAGCGGATGAATGCAATTCCTTGCTATCTTGCAACAATTTCCTGCCCTGAACACACAATGAAAATGAAGACATGCTCTGCATTTTTGCAGGAAACGAGTTCCGATGACAATAAACCTCGAAGGGGGTCGGGTCAGACACAATAACTCCAGAAACCATAAAATTTCCAGTAATTCATCATGGGGACTGCCAATTTCAAGAATATGACAATTGGGGACTGCAAATCTAAGAAATGAGAAAGCTTGGAGAAATGCAAAGCCTGCAGAAAGGAGGAAGATTCAGTACTTATCACCAAATGGAGCGGAGATTTTTTAAATGGTACATAACCCCATAACTCCAAGTGTGGATCGGATTTTGCGGGCAGGTAAAGGCCGGACCGAGGCGCCCACAGAAACCCAAAAGCCCCTGAAAACCTCAGATGACGGACACGGAAAAGCCCACAGAAACCCAAAAGCCCCTGAAAACCTCACATTACGGACACGGAAAAACTCAGAGGTTGTTCAAGTCCCCACTTTGTTAAAACAGATGGATATTAATTACATGGTGCGAGCGGTGCAAGGTCATTGGAGGTTCAAAGTTATTGAAGGCGGCTCCTGTGATCTGATTGGAGTTCTAATATTGCAGCGGTTTTAGCAATTTGTCTTTTTAAAGAGTTATTAAATCATATTTTATATATTAAAATCCTCATATAAAATTATTTTATCTCAGCCTTGTCGGATTTAGTACATCCATGAAAAACTGCACTTATCTGGTCAAAAAAATATCCGAACCTCGATTAGAGAAAAGAAAGAGCGAACACTTTTGCGCTAATTATTACTTTACCAATACGTTATTGGAGAGGGAGATAATAATCCGAAATGTAAGAAAGAGCGAACACTTTTTGCTCTAATTATTAGTTTACCAATACTTTATTGGAGAGGGGGATAATAATCCAAATTGTTGTATTCCTTATAATCCAAGTACCATGCTTCATCAAAAGTTCAATAAATTGTGAGTTTTTATATTTTTCTCCTTATACATTATAAACACATTAATATCTTTATTCATGTTTTATTTAGGGTAACAATTCAAAAATCATCCAATGCAGGTAACGTCTTAATTTCTTTTTCATTTGCCAACCATAATACTAGTTTTTAGGGTTATCAATTTTAGATAATTATTTGACCATTTTCCAAATATTATCTTAAATTTAATTAAATGATTATGTGGAAAAAAATAATTTTTTTTTCACATATAACAATATTTCTTTTGTGAAATCTTATTAAAAAGCGCCAAAAGAAAGCTCTAGCTCTAACAAAAAAATAGGGAAAAACGGTTTCACAATACACTTTTACAGAATTTGTTGGGAGATCATCAAAACTGACCTCTTCAGAATGATAAGAGGAGTTTTGTGGAAGGCAAAAATGGGCGGTGGAACAAAATCCACATTCCTCGCTTTAATCCCCAAGGAAACAAACCCAAGATCCTTCGACAGATACAGGCCGATCTCCCTTTGTAATTCATCATACAAGATCGTGGCCAAGCTGCTGGCAAACAGAATCAAGCCTCTTCTTCAAAAACTTATCTCTCCAGCCCAAGGAGGATTTGTGAAAGGCAAACAAATCCTAGATAATGTTATCCAAATTCAAGAGGCTCTCCATTCCAGCCACGCACGGAAAGAACAAGGTATGATTATCAAATTAGATATGAGTAATGCTTTTGACCGTGTTAATCATTCTTTCTTGCTCAGGGTACTTGCAGCCTTTGGGTTCAGACAGGAATTCATAAATCTAATCAAAGCCTGCATCGAAAACATCTGGATCGCTCCAATGGTGAATGGGAGACCAACAGAGTTCTTCTCCGCAACCAGGGGACTGAGGCAAGGCTGCCCACTGTCTCCCTTTCTCTATATTCTGATGGTGGATTCACTAAGCAGAAAGTTGACACAGGAGCAACAAAGTGGCACCATTCCTGGGATTAGAATCGTGCAAGGTGTTCCCCCAGTGAATCATGCGCTCTTTGCCGATGATTCACTCCTGCTTGGGGGCGCTTCCATGAGAATTGCTAAATCATTCAAGGCTATTCTTCAAAAGTATTGTAGAGTTACTGGAGCTCTTATCAGTGAAAGGAAAAGCGCAGTGTCTGGTTGGAATACCGATCATCAAACAATCGAAAGGATAGCCAGTGAACTGGGGTTCAAGGGCTGCGCAGAGTGGGATAAAATAAAGTATCTTGGTCTTCCGTTGATGATGGGATCCAATCGTAACAACCTGTGGGAGGAGGTAATTTCCAAGTTCAATAAGAAGATAGCAGCGTGGGGCGGAGTCTGGCTTACCTCAGGAGGCAAGCTCATTCTCATCCGGTCTGTTCTTTCTGCTCTGCCTACTTTCCAAGCCACTTTGTTGTTGGCTCCAAGGCAAATTGCAGACCATATTTCTTGTTTAATGCGGAACTTTTTGTGGAAGGGTGGGAAGGGAAACAGTAACCGTTTCCACTTAGTTAATTGGGAAATGGTGAAACGCCCAATAGCTGAGGGTGGACTGCAAATTAGAGACCCCCATCAAGTAAATCTTGCGCTGGGTTGTAAACTTCTGTGGCAGCTAATTTCTGAGCCCACGCATCCAATCAGCCAGATCTTAAACCTCAAATATCTCAGAAATCGGTCGATCATCTCTTTCAACCCAGCTTCTTCTCCTAAAGGAACTCAGGCTTGGAGGCTCTGTTGTAAAGGGATTGATTTTTTCATAGCACATTTGTTTAAAATCCCAGGTAATGGCAAAAAGACTTTGCTGTGGAGAGACCGAATCATGGGCCATTCTCCACTCTCAGAAATAAATGAAATTGCAGAGTTAAGAGACTGGTTAAGATCAAGAGGAATCAGGAAAATCGAGGACATTGCAGAGTGGGATGAAGAAGGCAATTGGAAGAGCTGGACTTTGCCCAACACACCAGCGCACTTAAAAAATCAGTTAAATTTTTTTATTGATGAAATCACAGACTTTACTCCAATGCACAAGGACGAGGAAGATTCATGGGGTTGGGGACAAACAGGAGTATACTTTGCCAAACAAGGCTACCTTCAGATGCAAAGTAAAAAAGACTCTGAGCACCCGGAAGGAGTGTGGAAGCTGATCTGGGAAAGCTTCAGCGTTCCGAAGATCAATTTCTTCTTCTGGACCTTGTTTCACAACAAAATCCTAACTGGCGACAACCTATGTAGAAGGAACATAGCCGGGCCACACTGATGCGTGTTCTGCAAAAAAGCCTTGGAGACCTCAGTTCATATTTTCCTTGAATATGAGTACGCTCAGAAGACCTGGATTAGCTTCTTGGCTGGACTGAATGTAAGACCCCCAGTGAACTGTTCGATTACAGACATGTTCCTGTCCTGGAAAGATAGATACCCCCACAACATCGTTGTCAAATCCCTCTGGTACAAGGTGTGGATAGCAGCTCCAAAATACGTGTGCTGAAAGCTGTGGCTCTCTCGGAACGAAATAGTCTTTAATCAAATAGAAATATCACCAGGAAATGTTGCTGAAAAGGCCAAGAAAATTCTCATAGAAACTTTGAGACAGTCCAATGTAAGAAATAACTCCCTAAGAGATGAAGAAAGAGCATGGTTGGGAGATCCTACAACGAATCCTTCTTCAATCATTCGCCCAAACTTCAAGGAGCACTGGCAGATTCGAGACAATTTAGAAAACTTCCAGAAGTGGTGGAAATCTCAAGGAAAATGCACTATCTTCTTTGACGGAGCCTCGAAAGGAAATCCAGGCAGGTCAAGAGCTGGGGGGGTCATTTATTTCCCGAATGGAAGAAAAGAGGATTTCAGTTGGGGACTCGGAATTAAATCCAACAATCAGGCAGAAGCCCTTAGTCTTCTAAAAGCTGGCCAACTGGCCAGAAAAGGAAATCCAAAGGAAATCGTAGTGTTTGGAGACTCAGAATTGTTGATCAAAGCTTTAATAAAAAACAAAGGGCTTAAGGATCCAGTTCTGAACAAACAGATGTTAAGAGTGAATAGACTCTTGAAGGAATTCCCTTCAGTCCAAATTTTTCATATTCTCAGAGAATTGAATTCAGAAGCAGACAGCCTGGCAAATATTGGATGCAACCTAGAAAAGAATATGCTAAGTATAAATTCAGGAGAACTGAATATGGCAGCCATTCCTTAAAAGGGCATGTCGTTCTTGTTAAGGCAGAAATTGTTCGGATAGGAACAGGAAATGTAAAAAGAGGGATGGCATTCGATGCAGGCCATATAGCAGAAGAGTTGTTGCCACTCATCTCTCTAATGGAAAAACCTATAATGCTGATGACGGAAGAGTTTCCTGCATGGATATGCTGAAGCTGTTGATGGGTAGCCTTCCTCTGTGGCAATCTGTCTCTCTTGTAATGGTTTCATGGGAAGAATTCCAACCGAGCTCGGCCACCTTAAAGCGCAGCAGCTCCTTGATCTCAGCTACAATGAAATGATCGGCTCTTTTCCAGTGCAGATGGGCTTGCTGTAGAAGTTAAAGTACCTAAAGGGCATGGCGTTCTTGTTAAAGCAGAAATTGTTTGGACAGGAACAGAAAATGTAAAACTCGATATGGCTTTGGTCACCCATAAATAAAATATCCGTTTCGGTTAAAAAAAAAGAAAAAAAAAAAGAAAAAGAAAAAGAAAAAAAATTATTGTTGAAGCACTACCCTCGTTAAGTTTTCTTCCTTATACTATGGAAATCACTCAATATATTGAGCCCATTAGTTTCATACTTCTTTCTACTTACAATTAATGTAATAGTTTTATAAACTTTTATTTCTGGATTTCATATTTAATTCCTCGAACTTTAATAATCTTAATCCAAACACATCTGTATGTATGAATATGTATATTTAAAAATATAGGTTAATTCATTGCTTATTTGATTTAATTTATTTGTGATATGTAAGAGGGTAAGTTTTCAATTTTGCTAAAAAAAATTGAGTTTTTGATGTTTGAACCCATTGAAATAATTTTAAATATTATTTAATAGATAATTTTAACATAACCACGGTTTCAAAAAAATATAATTTAAATATTATATTATCATATATCTATAATATATAATATGTATACTATACATAATTTTATATATCTCCTATTATCACTTTTACAACTATTTTCAATAAAATTATATATTTGTTTAATAACAATTATCTTTAATTTTATTGTGTCGAGAGGTACCCTAGAACCTAGTATGAGAGAGATGTTGTCATGTAAGGTTACATTTAGAAATAATTGTAACACCCCCCTCCACCACCTTAGCTTAAACCTGCTCAGTGGAAGGTCTTACTTTGACTAAACTCGACCTTCATGGTTTGGTTATGGAAATGGGGTCAGAAAATTCCTCAACCTCCAACTTCTTCAAATTTAAAACCTAATACTATCTTCGTGTTTGACTCTTCAAGAGATTTTTGGTGATATAAATTTTATCCCAATCTGACCTACAGAGAAAAAGTTATGGCCATTTAGAGATTTAACCAATAGCCCTTTGCCACGTTAGTAGGATTTTCCAAGTGGAACCTACATGGTTCCCTTGTGGTACTCCACATCACATGCCAACTCACCCTCAGTTGGGGCCCGCAAGGCCCAATATTAACATGCTTCACAACCCTTTCCCATTATAACCCTTCTAGATCTCAACCTCCCCCTATTCCACTCGACACAATGTGCAAACATGGTTGTAGGCGTGGTGTGAGATGAGTAGTATCTACGTTAATTTTCGACTAAATATTTCTGGTCTCTTGGCCCTCACTTCCTCACCCTCCCACTAGACAAATTTTGAGGCAAAAAATGGGTCTCAAAACAAAAATGTACAACAAAAATAAA
>APFE031077019.1:2958-15262 GCA_000404065.3 Pinus taeda | reverse complement strand
GACTAGTTTATGCAGAATCACAAACTAATCAAAACAAAAACTCAATCTCTTTTTGTTCTTTTTGAAAATGAAATTCACAACTTTGAATGAACAAGTTATATTGAAATTTTGCAAAGAGGCAACAGAAAGGTAGGTTGCTCACGAGGGTATATTTTGCAACTGGTCTGACTCCTAAGAAGACTGACAAAACCAGAGATATCTAAGGCTTTGCAACTTCTAAACCCAAAGTCACTACAGGACCAATAAAAATCAAAACCCTAAGGCTAAAATCTCAAGGAATTTCACTAAAACTTTCGACACTAATGGAACAAGTGCAGGTGAAGATTTTTGACAGTCAACCAGTGGATCTGGGCAGTAAAGACTAAGAAAACAAAATCTAAAGGGAAAAAGTGATGAAAAAGGGAATTTTCTTAATTTTAACAGGGTACGTAGGCAGCCTGTTTAACCAGGTGCGTGCACGCTCTGTGTACACAGGTACAGTGCGTACAGGTGTGCACTGTGTTTAACTCAGAGGGTGCGTACTACTGCAAAATGAAGAAAAACTAAGTTCTAACTCGACTCTAAGCTAAGCCACCCAAAAACACAGTCAAACAACCAAAAAACAAAGAAACAAGACTCTTTTCAGATCAAAGTAATACTCAAAGGAAAAATCAATCACATCAATGGATTCCCCAGCGGAGTCGCCAATTTGTCATGCGGAAAGAGTTATTTTTGCGAACAAATCTAACCTCCCTAGGAGTCTAAGACTCTCTAGTGACAAACAAGACAATCAAGAGCAATCCTTCTCTAAACACACATTATTCTATGAGAGACCAAGTGTTTTCCGATCTTACCTTAGGTCCAACACTTGTTGTAGCAGTCCAGCCTTGTTGTTCCAGATGAGCTCCTCCTTCACTTTAAGACCTGCATACACTAACAAAGCAAACGATACATAACACCTGAATATTTCATAATACAAAGCATATTCATCACATAGACCAAGGAGTACATGAAATAATTCATTAACAACAAATCATTGAGAAGAATGGACTTATTTGTATTAAGGAAACAAAAAAGGAACCATTACAACCTGAGCCTTGGTGTTGTGCAAGCTCCTCCCAGTGTCCAACAAGAGATTTCCTCTACTTTGACAAGCTCACCCACTTCCAATATGGCAACAAGAAAGGATGGTAATCTCTCCTCACAAGTTTACAATGGAAGTCCTAATTCCAGCAGCATTTACCCTTTGGAATGTTCAGCTTTCAACCTCCCCTCCTCTGGCCCAATGCCTGTATTTATAGTGTTCTAGAGGAAGTTATTCAGTTCCAACATCAATGGGATACTCCCTCTTTTGGATGGGGTAGCTCCTCTCTTGATGGGATAAGTTCCTCTATCATAGGGATGCATGGACCATCTGGAGGCGCTCAATACACGTCAAACACTCTTCTAGAAGGCTCTAGAAGTGACCACAAGTAACTTTTTTAAGATGAAACTCGCGCCTTTTGACCTTTACAAGGGTACGCACCCATACTTTGGCTTACAAAGCGTACAAGTATGCAGGTACAATGAGTTTGGGATGCGTACACGCAGGCAAGGTAGAGAGAATCTGCGTACCCAGATATAAACATGTTTTTTAGTGACTTTCTCTCCTTTTGAAGTTTGACATGAAGAGCAGAGGTATTAGGCTTGACAAGGAGGATAATATGACTATTGACGGAGCCATATTAACTGCAGATAGTCATGGTGACAAATTTCAGTGTAACAATCTTGATGCCAAACTCGTCCAACAGCACCTCTATTTGGTCCATCCCAAGAAGGTTGCTGGGATAAAAGTTGAAATCGAAAAGCTTCTTCAGGCTAGTTTCATATACCCCATTCCTTTAATATTAGTTGTTAACGAAATGGTTTGTCAAGTCTCTGTTAGCTCCTATAACAAAAGATGTGGCCAAAGGTGGAGTCATGACTAAAGAGCAAGTTATTTCTCATAATTAGTATTTAGATCTAGATTATACTCGATCGGGCATGCTCTATCATAAGATACCAAACACTTCGAGACCCTTGAATACTGCTCCTACTCCACCTGGTAAAGAATCTCATGTTGCTGATGGAATTATAGGTTCTTCTAGTTTGCAATTGATGAGTAAACCATCTGGTATTTCTCTTACCACTCCTGCACAAAACCCTCCATCCCATCCTCTTGCAGCTTCTGCTTCTGATATAAATTCTATCTCATATGATAAAGGCAAGTCTCAATAATAACTTGAAAGTAAGAAGAAAGGTAAAGGTAAGAAGAAGAAAGATTCCTCACCGCAAGATAAACAAACAAATTTGTCTTCCAATGAGAAACAAAAGCCTCAATACCCATGCTTTATTTGTAATGAGGATCAATTTACACATGATTTTCCACACCATGCTGAAGTGCATCAATTTCTTAAATCATATGCTTCTCCTGTTGTGTTGACCGACCCATTTCCCAATCAAGAGACTCATATGATTGCCTAGGATGCCTATTCCTCTAACACAGTTTTGATGATTTCGTCCTCAAAGCTGAAATCTGATGTCCTGGTTGCCACTCAGAATAAGGACTATGGTAATTTGAATCCACTGAATGGTCAAGCTACTAATCAAAATTCCAGTTCATCACAACCTTCATCTAATCCTGTTCCACCTCCGGTTCCCATAGAATTGAATAACAAGCCTCTGAAGGGTGTTACCCATAAGTTTTCTTTCAACCCTCATTCGAGAGCTGCTCAAAATTACAACGTAGTTGAAGACTTGGCTCAATCTCCTTCAGCTATGTCGACTCTTGAGGTGTTGCAAAACTTCCCCACCCAAAATAAGGACTTTATCAGCTATCGAATGTGTGGATCCATTAGATTCCAACCTAGTGGTTTTCAATCATGAAAACTACACCCCTCGACTTCTAGCTTAATTATATTTTATGATTCAATTCATTTTCCATGGTAAGAACATTCATCATTTTATTATGGACAAGGGAGCTTCGATCTACATCATGTCCTTGTCTTGCTAGAAGGCAATTGGTTCACCCCAATAGAGTCAATCGACCACCACATTAAAATCCTTTGATGGAAGGACATACAAACCTTAGGAATTCAAAATTACCTCCAAGTGGAGTTAGAAGGAAAAGATGTCTTCGTTGAAGTAGAAGTTATTAATGGGCCTTTGGATTATAATATTATACTAGGACGTACTTGGGTTTATGCTATGGCTACTTTCCTTTCAACTTACTTTTGAATGATCATCTTTCCTCATAAAGGTGGGATCTTGGCCATAAATCAACTCACTTTTTTACCTCTGATTCTAATGTTATTGGAAGTGTCCTTCTTGTAGGAGATGCCCTAATTTCCTATCAACATGTTGGAGTTGGTTTATTGAAGGATTCATCACTTATGGGAACCTCTTTCCTCTGTCCCCCTCTCCTTCCTAGCTCCTCCCCTTCAGTTTCTTATATCAACATGATATCATCCTATATGATCCTAGATGATCTATGGATTGTACTCGATGAAACTGACATCAAAATTTTTGGTGATTGAATGATTCTTAGCCCGTTGAACAAGGTTACAAATTCATCTACTCGGCTTGTGTGGCCCATAATTTTTCTTCAATCAATTGGGTAGTTCGATCACTAAATTATGGCACACCCTTTGATCCTTTCTCACATACATTCTCTACCGACGAAATCTTCATGGAGATCATGATGTCAAGAAATGCACCATGGAACAAACATCATCACCGTTCCTCCTTCCCAGATACCATTGAAGATAATATTAGTGGTGTGTATCTACCTAATTTTATCGAACCCTTTAGGAATTTTGTTTCCATTTATGAGGTCGACTCTGAAATGAGCCTTTTGAATATTCAAGAAACCGTTCCTCTTGATATTTTGATTAAACCAGGAACAGTAAAAATTTATACATCAGAGCATCTTGTTCTTCATCTGAAATCGAGATTTATCGAGCCCTTTTTCATGAGTTCTGAGATGTCTTTGCCTGGACATATGAAGAAATGCCAGGTATCGACCCAAACATAGCAGTGCACAAAATCGAGACATATCTTTATGCCAAACTCGTCAACCAGCGCCTCTATCTGGTCCATCCCAAGAAGGTTGCTAGGATAAAAGTTGAAATCGAAAAGCTTCTTCAGGCTAGTTTCATATACCCCATTCCTTTAAATGATTGGGTATCAAACATTGTCCCTATCATGAAGAAATGAGGCACGATCCAGGTATGTGTCGATTATTAGGAAATTAATTGAGCTTTTCCAAAGGACAACTACCCGACCCCATTTATTGACTGGATTGTTGATAACTACATTGGTTGCCATATTTATTCATTTATGGGTGGATTCTCAGGCTATAATCAAATCAACATTATCTTGATGGACCAACCTAAAACCACATTTATTTGTCACTGTGGTAATTTTTCTTATAGAAATCTCCCTTTTGGTTTTAATAATACATGGGCCATGTTTCAATGTGTGATGGACTATGCTTTCCATGAAATCAAGGATTTCATGAAACCCTATCTAGACGATCTCCCAACTCACTTCAAGCATCAGGCTAATCACCCATGCACTTACAAGCCATTTTTCTCTATTGTAGGCATTATAATATTCGACTTAACCCAAAAAAATGTATGTTCTCTTTCGGTTCTTATAGACTCCTTGGTTTTGTAATTTCGAAAAAAGGAATTCAGATTGATCCTTTAAAAGTCTAGGAAATCATTGATTTTTCCACACCTTCCTCCCTCGTTCAATTACAAAGACTCCAAGGGAAATCCAACTTCTTGAGGAGGTTCATCCCTAGCTATGTTGAATTGACCAAAGTATTTACTCACTTTCTGAAAAAAGGGATTCCCTTCCATTGGGATGATGCTGCACAAAAAGCGTTTGATGCCTTGAAAGATGCACTGGTTCAGGCAACTCTCTAATATGCCCCCGAATATTAGTGCGACTATTTACTATACCTAGCTTCTGCCATATCTACTATAGCTATGGTGTTGGTCCAAGAAGACGATATGGGGATTAGACATCCCATTTATTATCTAATTTAGAACCTCAATGATACCAAGATCCAATGTACTCATGTGGAAAAGTTAGCTTTGGAAATTGGAAAATATATTAAGTTTGGTTTTACAAAATGTGTGCCCCAAGACACATATGGCTACATCGGCCATACAAAAACAACATGAAAAACATATAAGTAGAAAAATACGACTAGGTACTCCAATTGTGTGTCGTTGAAGTCACAATGGAAGTTGATCAACCATGGTCTCATCAATCTTGTGTGTTAGTCCTTCCATGTGGTGCTACATATCTGATAGGATTTCAGCTACCTCAAGATCCCATAGCACATCCTGTCCTATCACAACAACCTATATTGGTCTTATTGCCTCCTCCTATGGGTATCTCTCTGTGCAATGAAGATATGTAACACATATTTCTCATACGAGTCTAACATCTGCATGAAAGCATCAAATAGTTTAGTCTCAGGAACATAAAAAAACAAAAAAAAGGTCGTAAA
Organism: Pinus taeda; assembly: GCA_000404065.3. Lineage (NCBI taxonomy): Eukaryota > Viridiplantae > Streptophyta > Pinopsida > Pinales > Pinaceae > Pinus > Pinus taeda. The sequence continues at coordinate 9,741 of APFE031077019.1, read as the reverse complement.
ACTTTAAAAAAATTAATGGTCGGAGTATCTTACCCGAAGCATCCCATACCTCACCCTCAGGCAACTCGAGCTCAGGATCATCATGAAAATACACCCTTACATAATGATAATCATTGATAATGATGAACTACCTGCGTAGCCACCCAAAGAAGGCTGACCAAAAGTTGATCGTTGATGGGTCTACATGTCGGCTCATATGGTATATCCACCTCCTCATCTATGGGGTCCTCAGATCGATGGGCTCAAGTAAAATCCGCTATGGCCAAATTAATGGCACATGCTCTAGAGAAAAAGAGACTAAGCTCGTGCCATAGCCAAAGTTCTTTAAATTCCCCTACTTTTCTTTAGTAAGTTGTTTCTTCAAATTGACCAAGACACCCTCACTCTAGTTGAATATTGTCGACTCTAGACACTCTATCCCATACTGCATGTATGATTTGATTTCTACATATAGTGTTGAGCTTCTTGCCAATCTTGCAATAATGAATAAGATTGTTCACAGAGGTAATTGGGTTACATCCTTTATGATGATCTTTCCATCCCTAGTAGGAAGGGCTCGAGATCTACAATAGATAGAAATATAGTCTTTCACCATCTCACGACCACTTCTTCCACCTAGAAGAGAGACGAGGCACCTTTCTTTGACAATCCTGTCAGAAAGTAATATCCTCTACCTATATCTCAATTAGATTCTCCCCAAACCTGAATGCCTGTGCCTGAATATCCCATGAACGGTCAAGGTACTTCAACAACTCCATCTCTTTCCTCATACCAAGAAGCCATAATAATTTCAATAGCTCAAACTTTTTGAGTGCCTGGGTGGTATAAGGGCCGTTTACTGCACTCAATTCTTGTTCCTCATGTTCTCTTTCTCTCCAGATGAATGTCATTTTGTGCTAATGGGTACCTGAAACATCAATAAGGAATCCATTAGGCTCTTTCCCATGCAAAAAACTTGACAAAATTTGAGGCAAAAATGAAAGAAAACTTAGAGAAATGCACACAATGCACCCCAACAATGTTTACTAGAGCACCTCTGCTTGCAGTTTTCCTCTACCTAGGTGCAATGAAATTTTTGACACAGTGGGGTGCGTTGGTCCCAAGGCATTTTTTATGAACACTAGGGGCCTCAAAACCTTAAAAATTTTGCATGAAGACAAAAAAATGAACCTTGGAAAGATAGAGAAAGGTTCCAATTCCTACCTAGAAGCAACGACACTAGAAATGGTTCCCTAGATTGGCTGCAATCAGTTGCAAAAAATCAAGGGCAAAAGGGCTCCAAATACTCACTATTGAAGATAAAATATGAAATGGTAAAAATGAGAAGTCATTTTGAATATTTATGGTCATTTTCTCATTATTTTATTCATTTTTAGTATTTTGACCTAGATATGCTTCATTTTTACTATGAAACAGGTATGTTTAATCCTTCTTGTGGTGTTTTGAGCATGCCAACAACTATTAGTAGGTTTTGATTATGTTTTGAACATGTTACTTTGACCACAAAGTACAATTTTATCTCTTTTTCAACCTCTTTAAACCTACGAAAAAGGAACCCCCTAGAGTCCTCTTTCATCTCTTTTCAGACTTCCAAAATATGAAAAGATTTTCGAGAACTTGCCTTTTCAAACTTATAAATGTAAATGAAAAGACTTCTACTCAGTATAAGTTTAACCCTTTTCTAGATTGAGATAGATTAGTTACAAAAAAGGAATACCTTAGTCAAACATGGCTAAGAGGTTCCCTTGGGTCTTTTCTTATACCTTTTCGGACCTAAGGGACTACCTATGAAAGGGGAATTGGAGTTTTCATTTTCGCCTATTTTTCAAACTCTCTAAACATGAAAAAGATGTTGAGTTTTACCTTCGCTGGACTCGTTAAAACATCAAACATTGATGGACTTGTCGAACATGACAAGACTGAACCACTCCTTCTCAGGGTTTGTTAAATATACTCAGAGGGATTCATCCGAAGGATGAAATTATAGATCAAGCATATGTTATCCTCCTCAAGCTTGTTAACAAATAAAGAGGTACTGACTAGTATGGTTGGGGGAATTGGGAAAACAAGGGATTCCATTTTTGCTAATGGCATCGAGTCTCTATTGAACACGACACTCTTCCACTTCATCTCTGTGGTTGTTGGGTTGTGTAATATGTGTTGATAATAGAAACAAGAAATGATAAAAATATAATCCAGAAATTCTAGTTTAATTTTTCCTTAAATTAAAATGAGAATTAAAATTGAATTATATTCTCATAGCAACTCATAATAGTTAACTAGAGTGAGTTGACTTAGTTAACTTAGGAATTTTGAGTTGGAAGTTGTTAGGTCCCTATACTACTAGTGTAACCCCGTATTGTTATTAGTACAACCCACTTATTATATTGTTGTGCCCATGTAGTCCCCATATTGTTATTATTGTGCCCCATAGAAGCCCACTATTGTTATTATTGTGCCCTTACATTATTATTGTTATGTCGGCTCTGATTATATTATGACCCCTTAGACTGTAATATATAGAAAGGAGGTCTTGTCATTTGTATCATCTAACAATGTTAATTTGTGTAATGTAAAGGAGGTTTCCCCCTTGAAGAGGCTTAATTCTAAGGTGTTGATCTATCTTTTCTATCTTTTCGTGAGTTGGTTTCATAACATTTGGTATCAAAGTTGTGGATTCTAGGGTTTGGCTTCCCCAAACAGGTCATCCTGGTACTTTCGCTATAAAATTTTCTATACGAAGTTTCAGAATATACAAACAAAACCCATTTGAGAAGAAATTGGTCTAAACCTCACACCCAAATTTCAGATCTTTTTGCACTATATTTTCAGAGATATGATCTGAGGAAGTTAGGGTTTTTGCAAGCTCCAGAATTTCAACTAAAATAGGTCATTGTGGGATTTTCGCTATAACACTTTCAATACAAATTTTCAGAAGCTAAAACCAAAACCCATTTGAGAAGGCATCGGTCTAAACCTTGTCTCCAAATTTCATATTATGTTTCGCTATAGTTTAGGAGATATAATATGAGGAAGTTATGGATTTTGCAGACCCCTGAATTACATTCCAAACAGGTCACCTTTGGAAAATCGTCATAACTTTTGTTCTGAGCATCAGATTGAAATTTCGTAAGAATTTTTACAAAGAAGAATTCATGTAGCTATTTGTGTATCAGTTTTAGATACTAAGGTCAAAATAGTGAGACATGGAACATCATACAAGTTCGCTCTACTGAACTAGTCTATAATTAGGTCACCATGGGATATTTGGAATAACTCTTTCTTGGATAATAAAATTCTGATCAGATTTGCGGGGTTAGAATGACAGCTCAGAGAGCTACCACAGGAATAAATTTTAGAAATTGTAAATTTGAAATTACAAAGTTACAATAATTTCAATATCGAGCTCCTAAAATAAAGAAAAATAGAGATGAGGAAGTTTGATGGCAAGGATATGGTAAATTGGATACTACAGATCGAGAAATATTTTGATCTACATGGTGTACAACTATTACAAAAGGTATGTATTGCATCTTCATATTTAGAACAAGATCAATTTTTATGGTATAAAGGTCTTTGTTCTCGTAAACCACTTGTTACATGGTTAATTTTCACGGAGGAAATTATAGCACATTATGAGGATACAAAGAGCAACACCTTCTTTAGAGCAATACCACAACAATTGGAAGAAAAAAGAGAAAAATGGCTTTGTTACAAAGTGGAAAGAAAAATTATGGAAACAAGGAAGTCTACACCTCACAACTATAAAGATGGAAGTCTTGTTTCTCCTAGCATTCCACAACCTACAAGGGTTACACCAAAACAACTGGAAGAAAAAATAGAAAAAGGGCTTTGTTACAATTGTGATAAAAAATACATTAAAGGTCATAAGTGTGCTGAGAAGAAATTATTTTACATTGATTGTGGAGAGGAGGAAGAAAAGGATCAAGAAATGTCAAAAGAAGAGTATATACACTAGGAACCAACCCCGGAGAAAGAAGAAATGAATCTGACCACATCTTCTAAAGCATTGGAAATAATTACTACTCCTCAAACTCTTAAGATAGAAGGACATATCAAGAAGAAAAATATTCCAGAAGTGAAATATCACATCGAGCATCAACAACAAGTTCTCCAACTTTTAAAGGATAACGCCACTTTGGTGTAGAATCCAATGAAACAACAAGCAGATCGGCATCGCAATGAAAGAATTTTTGATGTAGGTGATTGGGTATTTTTATGGTTACATACATACAAACAAATTTCCCTCAAGAAAGCTATTTATGAGAAGCAAATGTTGTCAATACTATACGCACTTAAGAAATGATGACCTTACCTAATGGGAAGACACTTCAAGGTAAAACGAATCATGATAGTATTAAATACATTTTAGAACAAATATTATCCTATAAAGAGCAACAAAAATGGGTCACAAAGATGTTGGGTTATGACTTTGAAATCATCTACAAAAAAGGGAAGCAAAATGCTGTGGCAGATGCACTCTCAAGAAAGGATGAGGACTTGGAAGCATTGTTGTGCACCATTTCTACTATCCAACTAGATTGGATAGATGAAACAAGGTATGAATGGAAGAAGGACGAAGAAGTGTGGCCACTCATTCAAAAGTTTCAGAAGATCCTGGTTCAAACAATATTTCCAGAACTTAAAGAGGAAGGAAAAATCATATTGGAGCCTGGAGCAGTCACAGAAACAAGAATCTGATAGCTACGAAATCGATCAATTTCAGAGTATCTCATCAAGTGGAAGAACTTACCAGCTGAAGATTCCACATGGGAGGACAAGAATTTTATACAGGAGCATCAAGGACTACTCAAGCATTGAAGACAACACTTTTTGAAGGAGAGGGGCATGTTAGGTCCCTATACTACTAGTGTAACACCTTATTGTTATTAGTACAACCCCCCTATTATATTGTTGTGCCCATGTAGTCCCCATATTGTTATTATTGTGCCCCATAGAAGCCCACTATTGTTATTATTGTGCCCTTACATTATTATTATTATGTTAGCTCTGATTATATTATGACCCCTTAGACTCCTATATATAGAAAGGAGGTCTTGTCATTGGTATCATCCAAGAATTGTTCATTTGTGTAATGTAAAGGAGGTTGCCCCCTCGAAGAGGCTTATTTCTAAGGCATTGATCTATCTTTTCTATCTTCCAATTTTTGTGGTGTTGCTCTAAAGAAGGTGTTGCTCTTTGTATCCTCATAATGTGCTATCATTTCCTCCATGAAAATTTACCACGTAACAAGTTGTTTATGAGAACAAAGCCCTTTATACCATAAAAATTGACCCGACTCTAAATATGAAGATGCAATACATACCTTGATTCGGCCCTTTCTCTTCAAAGTTTTCTCGTATTAACCATATGCCTTTAGCTTTAGGCCAAGAGACTTGTCCAGTGCCTTGTCGCATGGAGAACCATGTTTAGCTTATTTTCCTTATTCATTAAGATTTTGCAATCCATCTATCGCTATGGAATTGATCTTCCTCACTAATGAAGAGTTCCTTAAGGCCTTGACTGCCTTTGAATTGGATAGAACTATTGTCAAACTTATAGTCTCCACCCTTCTTAGTGATGTTGATAATTTCCAAGACTCTTTCCTTGCCACATCTACTTTGGATCAAGACATCTCAACCCCTTGCCATAAATGAGATTATTGATTTTGCCACAAATTAGGATGTTATTAAATAATTTAAGGTTGAAAATACTTCCAAGGATTTAATAACGAGAATGGAATATGATAAGATTTTGTAGTTGTTGTTTTGTGGGTGCAAGACCTTAGATTGGATTTCATTGTTATATTCATAAACTAGCATATATGTGTTGAGCTAATTTATGTACCTAAACTAACACAATTATTTATTATCAATCCAGGTTGTTTATGCTTTGAGGCAAGTTCACTATGTATGAAGATCAGATATAATCAACTTGAAAGATAATTTATTCAAAAGAAATACATCCTACAACTCTAATTCAACTTGTTTACAGTAGAGGAAAAATATTGAGATGGTTCTTGACTCAAGAAGTCCACCTTTGTCTCAACTATCACTTAATGAAGCAAAGATTAAAATCAAGAACTTGAGATGGATAAATTGTTAATGAAAGAATCTCTTAACTTAAGAGACACATAAAGTATTTTATCATAAGTTATTCATCTCAATACTCAAAATCATAATAAAAACCACTTGCATGCAAATCAAAGAAACTAGTTGTAATTCATCATTTTAGCAGAAGAGATGCTCAACTTGAACACTTGTGTTTCTCCAACTCAATAAAGTGATGAATAAGCTAATAACTAAAGAAATCAATTACCATTTGTGAACCATAAAGCAATCTGAAATAAAGCTTTGAAAAACCAATTCTACACTAAACATATTACAAGAAATAAAACCAGTTAACAATGAAGTGTACTTAGCTTGGAATGGGGGCCCTCCACCCTTGCCTTGCACACTTGAGAAGTGATATCAGAAGCTCAAATCAATTACACATCCATAGCATTGAGCAGCAAAATAATAATAGCGCAAGTCTTCAAATTAATTCCTCAATCCAAAAGTATCACAATATAAAAGTATAATAAGTCAATACATGAGCCATCAAAGTTGTGGCTCTTAAATAAGGAGTCTCATGAAACAAACTGATCTACATTCACTCTAACAAACCCATCTACTCTAATCCATCTATCCAAGTCGAATTCACTACCCTCATCCCAAGAAATATGACCAATCTCATGGAATCTCAAAATTGCCCTATTTAGAT